>JAFIRS010003599.1:0-125078 GCA_018342105.1 Gonioctena quinquepunctata | reverse complement strand
CAACATTGCGTAATATTTATTCATTACTCCATATCTTACCGTAAGCTAGATCCCCATGCGAAGATTAGAATTTGAATAGCCCTGAATATTCAAAATGTGATTGCATTTCTTCAACATTCATGAAATTTCATGATCACAAGAAATGGAAAAAATCGATTGGAGGATAACATGGAACGAATTGATAAAAAAAACTCAGGCAGTGGTGGGAACTTATTACGTACTCATTAGCATTTTATAATCGCTGTATTTGTTGGCATTGAGTGGATTGTGTGTCTGCGTAAATATTATCTCATTATCAGTTGGACAATATTATAATTTATGGAATATTGATTTTCCATTTGGCGTCCATTTAGAATGCATTTGCGTAATACATAGACGTAGCACTTTCCATTACCTAACTGAAAGGTTTTATTAGCCAAAGTGTATCGTGGTAGTGAGCAGAAAAAGCATCCATCAGCTTTATTGGTTATGAATAAGCCATTTTCTCGAGAATATTAACATTTGTTTTCTCGAACACCTGCTGACTATGTGAATTTGTCCCATTTCGCTCTTATATTCCGAAACTTTTTCCCAGTGATTTGGTAGGGTTCAGAAGAAAATAGGATTCGTCAGATATCGATTTTTCTTCTGGAAAAACTTCTCAATATTCAATCGAAATGTGTTATTTTCATTATTTCAGACATTGATTATATGAAAATGCAATAGATTTGATGAAATGTCCACAAATTTCTTGAATAACGAACACCTT
Source organism: Gonioctena quinquepunctata (assembly GCA_018342105.1). Taxonomy (NCBI): domain Eukaryota; kingdom Metazoa; phylum Arthropoda; class Insecta; order Coleoptera; family Chrysomelidae; genus Gonioctena; species Gonioctena quinquepunctata. Next base: position 124,330 of record JAFIRS010003599.1, on the reverse strand, counting down.
TCGAAAACCCGAAGAATAAAACAATTTTTCATATTTTTAGCAGATTCATCTACTATTTCATATTCATTGGGGAATTCAAGACCGTTAATTGAATTAGAATATCTGTTTTATGCACATATGTCCTCTCATTGTCATTATGAATGTGTTTTTGGAGTCGATGAACGTCATTGTCTTTACGGCACACATTTTAGGCTAATAACAAATGAGAAAAATTAAGAAAAAATAATTTGTCAGATTTCCATTTTTTTATACTTCTCAATATACACTCGAAGATTTCTATTTTCATCATTTTAGATGATGATTCTATGAAAATGAAAGAGATTTCGTCGATTATTCGAGGGTATGTTGATTAAATGTCCACAAATTTCATGAAAATAGTAACGAAAACCTTTCGAAAACTCGACGAATGGAACAATTTTTCATATTTTCATCTACTCATATGTATTGGGGAATTCAACCATTTTTTGCATCAAATCATAATTTCTGTACCGGATTATCTCTTTTTACCGAAGAAGCATTCTAAGTGGACGGAACGATAAACTTTGAGGTGTTTGACTATAAGCACTGGTACGTAGGTAGGTAATATTCGCTGTGTGCATTGGGCTGGAGGGGATAGATGAAACTATGACAGCGCTCATGGTGCCAGGAGTAGGTAATACTCCTGGTAATCGTAGTGGCAACGGTCACGGTTTGGTAGTATCACAACATACATATAATAAAAATTACCACTCGTTCTTGCTGTGTAGTCGATTGCAAAGATAGTACCAAAACTAGTACGTGTAAATTTTACACATTTCCAATGGCTTCACATAAGCTGCAGCAAAGAGATAAGTGGATAGCAGCTGTAAAAAAAAAAAGTTAAAATATATGTATACAGTAAACGTTGAAAGTAGAAACGATAGTGTAATGCTCAGGTACAGTAACAAATCAATTATTCATAACATAACAAATAAAATGAATTTGTCACATGCTTACATTTAGAACTATTTCCGTATATACAGTCAGAAGAAACTGATATGATTTGTCAAGCAGCATTAATCTGAAATGAGAACAGTTTGAAACATTCAATTATTTTTCCTATTACCAATAAATGCATTTCAATAAAATTCAAAACTAACATGTAATTCCACAAGATATTTTTTTTTTTCGTAACAGACGTTTGTCTAATAGAATTAGCTCTGATAAAAATGCCAACACCTGACTCTCTGTGCTCTTCGACATATATGACATGTCCGGAATTCACCAAATACTTTCGCAAATCCAGCATGTAAGATGACACTCATGATGGAGATCGAGTACCTAAAAGTACACAGAAGTAGCATTACTTTATGATATTCAAAATTGACATGCATAACCTACAAATGCGGTAAACTTTTGTATCGATACACTTTTTTTTGATAGAAAAAACTTTAATTCATCTGGAACTAGTAGTGAGCACAACATTGTTACATCGTGGTAGATTATTTGGAAATTGTTAAAAAAGTTAAATTGTTACATAGTGAGTATTGGAAATAAACCAGGAAGACTTCAGCTATCGAGTCACTAGAGGGCATTACCAGTCTTGCTCACAGCGAATACACTGTTCCAACGCAAACCCAGTACGTGTATATCCAGGCTGTACATAACGGCTACTTTTGAATGGTCAGCGGTTGAATGTTCAAATGGCAACAGATCTTTTGTAATCCTTTGTGTGTATGGAACGGAGGATCCAGCGGTATTTATGGATAAATTTGATCATATTTTTTCCAATTGTATTGGAAAAAAATCTCCCATTTTCATCGCAGGTGACTTTAATCAAGAACATCAATGACGTCCACCATCACCTACAGACGAAAAAACCGGATATTCTGGCTCTAACAGAAACACAAGTAAACTCGTCCACCAACAAGGTCCATATGCTTTGTCCTGGTTACGAACTCCATTCTCGATTCAGGTTCAAAGGTGGAGTCTGCCTTTACGCTAAGGCTAACCTTTCATGCCAGCGTGAAGAGAGTTTGGAACCGAAAGACTTCGATGTGATGTGGTTCAAGCTATCTGATACGAAACTGACTAATTTCCTCTGCTGCCTTTACCTATCATCTGATGAACCCTCATATAACGACCTCTTTGAGTTTTTATCACTCAAACTGGACTACATTCAGGAGAACCATCCAACAGCTGAAACCATAATCATGGGAGACTTTAATGTAGATAACGCTTCCTAGCTCAAATTCTCTAACAAAACAGATGATGCAGGTCGTCAAGCCGAGGCCTTCTCCATCACTCATGGTCTAGAACAACTGGTCGAGCTACCAACCCGCATCCCTGATGTCAACAACCAGTCTGCCAATACACTAGATCTTTTCCTCACCACCAATCCTGACCCGTATAGAACAGAAGTTTGTGCCCCACTTGGAAACTCTGATCACACCCTCATCTCCACAACATGCTCTTTCCATTTACCATCGAGCTGCACAATACCACCCCGTCTCATGTGGCATTACAATTCGGCCGACTGGGAAGGTCTTCGTATGTTTTTCTCAGCGTTTCCATGGAAGAGAGTTTGTTTTTCTTCAGTAGATCCAACACGATGTGCTGAGACAATTTCTGAAATCATCATGTTGGGGATGCAAACTTACATACCGAATACCGAAAGAAGAACATCATCCGATAAGACCTGGTTTAACAGAAACTACTCTAGAGCTGTGGCTTCCAAACAGGCAGCATACCATCGATGGCTAAAAAATCCGGGCCCTGAGACCAGAGCAGCATATTTCGAGGCTAGAGGCATATGCAAAGAGATGCTCAAAAGATGCCCACAATGCCAAAATTAGATCAAAACTTGCTGAATGTCCTAACGGATCCCGTTCATTTTGGTCTTTCGCCAAAGCTTTGGGAAGAAACTTCACTTCCAGCTCATTTCCTCCTCTAACCAAAGAAGATGGAACACTAGCAACGACTGCCCAGGAAAAAGCCAATATCTTTGCGCACCTATTTGCTGGAAATTCCACTCTGGATTCATCGGGAAAACAACCCCCGAACATTACACCTATTAACAGTCACATGCCCGAGATTACCTTTCGCCAACGTACTATCAGAAAGATTTTGCTGGGTCTCAACACCAACAAAGCCTGTGGATCTGACAGAATCCCGCCGATTGTTCTCAAGAAATGTGCCCCCGAACTAACACCTGTTCTTTGCAAGTTGTTCAACCACTCTTACAATTTGGGGGTATTTCCGTCCAATTGGAAAATTTCAAGAGTACAGCCAGTCCCTAAAAAAGGCAAAAAGGCCCTACCTAGCAACTACAGACCTATCGCACTGTATCTATTATTTCAAAGGTCATGGAAAAAGCCATCAACATCGAGCTCATGAAATATCTGGAAGACTCAGGAATTGTCAACGATAGGCAATATGGCTTCCGCCATCAGAGATCAACTGGTGACCTGCTCGCTTACGTCTCACATATATGGCAGCTATCTATTGAAAAGTATGGAGAAACTTTAGCTGTGGCATTAGATATCTCCAAGGCGTTCGATCGAGTTTGGCACCAGGGACTCCTCGCCAAGCTTCCGTCTTATGGCTTGCCCCCTCAGCTGTGTTCTCTGCCTGCTAGTTTTCTCTCAAACAGGTCTCTCCATGTAGTGGTCGATGGAGTTTCATCTGACACTCTACTGCAAATGCTGGTGTTCCGCAAGGATCTATTCTCGCACCAACACCATTTCTACTTCACATCAACGACCTGTTGAAAGCAACTTCATGTCCAGTACACAGCTTTGCCGATGATAGTACCCTCCATACCGCTTTCTCTTCCAGGGCCCCTATATCAGCCCGTGAAACCAGAAATGAACGAGGAAGAAATGTTAATAATATAAATATGGACTCAGCAACAATTCTCGAATGGGGATCTAATAACTTGGTAGAATTCAATGCAAACAAAACACAAGCATGTATTTTCTCTAGAAAAGCCGATCTCACTGTGCCTAACATAACTTTGTCAGGAGTAACCATACCACTGAAGCCATCCATATCGATGCTTGGTATTACTATCAGCAATAACCTTTCCTGGGAAAATCACGTGAGGTCCATTGCCAAAAGTGCATCCCAAAAACTTGGTTTTTTGTTTCGTGCCAAGAGCTATTTCACCCCCAGTCAGCTGCTTATGATCTATAAGGCACAGATCCGACCTGTCCTGGAATACTGTTCCCATATTTGGAGTGCGGCACCTATACATATCCTGAGGCTATTGGATTCTGTCCAAAAAAGGGCAATTCGTCTCGTCGGTGATGCCTCGCTTACAAACTCGCTCACTTGTCTGGAACATCGTAGAAAAGTTGGCGATTTGTCTCTATTTTATAGATATTTTCATAGGCGATGCTCTTCTGAAATATCAACAATCGTTCCTGCTTTGGCAGTCTCTTCGAGATTAACCCGTCAAGTTCAGTCATCACACACCTTCGTGGTCACTTTGGAGACCTGCAGAACATCACTTTCCAAAGACTCGTTCATCCAACGAACAGCGAGGCTTTGGAACTCATTGCCTAGGGAGGCATACAACCTTCAGAAATTTAAGAAGAACACCAACTCCTACCTTCTTTCCCTAGGTTCCCACGATGTTCTCTGAACATTACAGGATATCCCTTTTCGTGGGAACCAGAACTTAAAAAAAAAAACAAATTGGTGAAAATAACAAGACCCCACAAAAATTTTGAAATCTCCTAAAAGCATTCAATATTATCCCCTCCATTACAGACTATACTATATGGCCACTCCCTCATGCATTGACAACATCGACACAAATATGACAATTTGTCAATTTACATACATCTAGCCATTTTGCTCAGGAACTTTCGTTTAAAAGTAAAAAACAAAAAACACAAATTTCCTCAAGAAAAGTGTTTTTAATGAAAATAATAAACAGCTTTTTGAAAATATATTAATTAGAAATCACTGGCTGGATATACTCTTGTGTCCAGAAAGTGATATAGATGTACAGTGGGACTGTTTCATGAATAGCGTCTCCTCGGCTTTCGAGGAGAGTTCTACCGAAAAATCAATTGTGCCGAGAAAACATCCAAGACAGAATTGGCATCATACACCTCAAGTCGAGGAGAGCAAAAAACCTCTGGATATACTATTTGTTCTCTGTCAAAACCATCTTGAATATGGGGACGCATATCGGCAACAAAGAAAAACAGAACAACACCATTCTAGCTACTATGAGAAAATAATTTTATCAAAGCCAAATATTGGAATCGGAAAATAGATCTAAAGCAGTTTGGCAATTGGTGAAAAAAAACAAAAATCATGTATGGTGGAGGGGGAACATGCAATGATCTAAACAACTTCTTTGTGGACATGGCCGAATAGCAGAATAGCAGAATATTTTCCCAAATTTTGCGAAAATGACTTTCAATCCTGTAACCCCAGAAGAGATATCTGGCATTATAGAAAAAACTAAAAACAAAAAAGTTCTGGTGATGGTATATCAAATACTGCTCATCAGAGCTCTGTCTTCCTCTCAACCTAATAATAAATAACATTCTTAATTTTGGAGTTTTCCCAGGAAAGTTAAAACAATTGACCAATCAGCCTCATTTCTTCCTCCTCCAAGGTATCCGAGACAGTAATCTGCAACAGACTGATGAATTTTTTTCCCCAAAACAATCTTCTGAGCGCATCTCAAGATGGTTTTCCCAAGGATAAATCAATAGAAACCGCTATTTTTGATTCTTTTGAAGGAATATTCAACGTTATGGAAAAGCAAAACAAAACTTTGGGAGTTTTTTTGAGCCTATCTAAAGCCTTTGACAGCATAGATCACAATATTTTGCTGAGCAAGCTAGAACTGTATGGCATCTGGGGACCTCCCCTACACTGGATCCAGTCCTACCTTAGTAATCGAAAGCAGAGAGGTTGCATCCAGAAAGATGAGGTGATGGCTGTTTCTGGAGACGGAGAAGTTACCACACAAGGGAGTGTCATTGGACCAATCCTATTTGTATTTTACATAAACGACTTCTCCTACTCTTCAACCTCAGATCACTGTTCAACTGTTAACTATGCTGACGACACAAATCTACAAATGTTTGCAAAGACTTCTGCAGAACTGGAAAAACTGGCAAATATCTGTCTAGCAATGGCAGAGAGATGGTTCAACGACAATTACCTGCTTCCCAATCAAGAAAAATCTATTCTTAATAACTTCCACTCCCTACAATGAACAAACTACCAACCAGACAGTATAAATATCGGTTCACAAGATATAAAGCTTGCACAAGATGTTCAATTCCTTGGTATACACATTGACCAAAACATCAAATGGAATAAACATATTGAGGGGCTATCAAGAAATCTGAGCAGCATGTGCTACACTCTCAGAATCCTAGAACAATATCTAGACCAGAAAGCCGTACTAACAGTGTACTATGCAACCTCCTACACAGCCTCAAGATATGGTATAAGGTTTTGGGGATGCTCAGGAAACGAGGGAGGTGTCTTTACTTTGCCGAAACGTGCAGGCAGATTTTAAAACTGGGTCCAAGAGAGACATGCAGAAGTAACTTCAAGAAACTACGAATTCTAACACTGCCTGCTTTTTAAATATTGAAATGTCTCATTTATTCACATTAGCATTTTCACAGTCACGACACAGTGGCAAATATTATGATATATCCCAAACATAGGCTCTCTCTTACAGATGTCCGTCCCATCTACATGTGTATAAAATTATATAATAGTTTACCCCAACAATTGAAAAACCAAATAGAACTAAAAAAATTTGAAAAAGATTTATTTCAATATCTTATGACACTAGAACCCTACACCATAAAGGAATACTTAAATATAAATTAGCTTATCTGTTGATGTGTCGGGATCCACAATATTGTGACATGATAGCTGGTTCAATGTGTGTCATGCTCTCAAAGGTGGAAAATAGTAGGTGATAATGTGTGATAATGTTTCAAATTGTAACAGGATCCATACCTGCAAATATTCCAAAACTTTCTTTTAGTCTCCAAATTTTAAATGTCATTTAACAAATATAAGTATTTACGATTTTAATCAATCGTACTCTTATGCTCTTAATAGACCTATGTTTTATCATAAAACTACTACCATGGTAGTGGTATAAGAATGTAGAAAATGGTTTATTTATTTTATTACTGACACTATTTACCAAGTGACAGACTTTTGAATTGTATGCTTTTCCTACATGAGGATTGATTGATTGATATCATGCGGCGACAACCAAAATGGGAAACACTTTTTGGTGGCCGCTACGTTCCGATCTACGTTCCTGGATCTCAGATAGCCACATTCCAACCACGTTCTGGTCACCTTCCAAAAACGTGGATATGTAGTGGCCGACACTAGACACGTTCAACAACTGACTGCAACAGATTTTTATAATAAATGTTTCTCATTCTTCCATTTAGCTTTTTTTTTTATGTTCTGGTTCCCACGAAAAGGGATATCCTGTAATGTTCAGAGAACATCGTGGGAACCTAGGGAAAGAAGGTAGGAGTTGGTGTTCTTCTTAAATTTCTGAAGGTTGTATGCCTCGGGGAACACCTCCCTAGGCAATGAGTTCCAAAGCCTCGCTGTTCGTTGGATGAACGAGTCTTTGGAAAGTGATATTCTGCAGGTCTCCAAAGTGACCACGAAGGGGTGTGATGACTGAACTTGACGGGTTAATCTCGAAGAGACTGCCAAAGCAGGAACGACTGTACTATTGAAACTAAATTGACCGAATTTGCGTTTCTGGCCGGAAATGCGTCATAAATTGCCCATCCCATGATTTGGATGGCCGTCCTTTCGAAACCATTTGAACAAAACAATATCTCGGAAATTTCATGCCTTATTGGGGCCATTTGAACCAAACAAAAGGGTGAATTGCATCGAAGTTTTGGAAAAATAAATATTTGCTCCCAAATGAACACAATACCTTTTGCTACACAATTTCAGTAACCATTCATACAGGTTTTAAACCATAAATCAACTTTTTGAGTATAACTCATTGTTACCCTGCGAAATCGTTTATACTATTTGATAACAAGAGCATGGCATGAGTTTCTAGTTTTTTGTTTCTTTTTCAGGTATTTGAAAATCCTAACCGTATTTATAAATACAAAAAATTTGATTAAAATGAAAATCGGCCATCTGGTAGGCAAGCATTTCACCACTAAACCACCGATGCTCATTGTCATTCATGTAGCTGACAGCGACTACTCAAAAGCGTGGCCAGCACCATATACAGTGCTTTTCTTCAATGCCCCCCCCCTTTTATTTTTTGAACGGGTCAACTAAAAAAATTGAAACTTGAGATGATGAAATTGCTGCATGAATACTATATTTTGGAGTAAAATTGACAGATGAAACTTTCAAGATGGCGACTGGGCGCCATCTAGGAAAAAAAATTAATGGAAAGGGGGTCTTGTGACAAATACTTTTGAAGCTCCTGACGAATACTTCACAACCCTAGAATATAAAGTCAATATCTTCACCCACTACAAAATGGCGGAACATTTAATAATTACCTGCATACAAACACATTGATATCGATACATCTGGAAATATTTGTTTTTCTCTGCCATATGGCAATCCCAACAACACGATGAGGTTTGATAGGTTATTTTTTGTTTAAAGAAAAAATGACAAGAAATATCAGTACGACAACGAACATCATTGTTCAGTTAAAATATTCTCATTTAGTTTTCGGTTTTACTAGTAAATAGGTACCACGTGAACTATCTCTAAAATGGTCAATTCTCGTCCATTGGCAGAGAAAATCGAAGCAATTTTCATTTACGGTGCGACGTGTTACTTTCACGAAACTGAAAGAATTTTCAATGATCGTTTCCTGAATCGTCCTATCTGTAGAAAATATTTGAGGGAACTTGTAACCAAATTTACAACTATCGGTAGTGTACAGAACAAAAAGCCCCCAGGTCATCCATCCATTCCGGGAGAACAGCAAGTTCGAATGATTGGTGAGATGATAGTAAATCCTCAACAGTCTACTTCCTCCGTCGCGAATGTTTGTGAGGTGTGTCCTTCTACTGTGTGGAGACTTTTGAAGAGGAATAAGTATCATCCATACAAAATCAAAATAGAACACCAGTTAACAGAAGATGACCCTGATCGAAGAACAGAATTCTGCGAAATTATGACGGCAACCATTGCAAGGCATCCTACCTATCTCCACAATATTCGTTTCAGTGACGAATCTACATTCTCTCTACGAATCTACATCTCAACGGCAAGGTTCACAGACAAAATTGCCGTTATTGAAGTGACACCAACCCTCATATTTTCCGGGAAACTCATACTCAATATCCAGAAAAAATTAACGTCAGGGCAGGAATATTTGGAAACCACATTGTAGCACCTCTATTCATTGAACAAAATTTAACAGGGGAACTGTATTTGAATATGCTGGAAGATACTGTTGACCCTCTAATCACCGAAATCGTCGAAGCGAATCCTATTGAATTCGATATGGATATTGTACTCCAACAGGATGGAGCACCACCACATTACTACGGAGAAGTAAGAAACTATTTGGATAATACTTTCCCCGTCGAGGTCCTACGGAATGGCCAGCCCGCTCGCCAGATTTGATACCTGTAGACTTTTCCAGTAGGGCTATTTGAAGCAAAAGGTGAACGAAACTGAACCTGCTTCAATATTGGATATACGGCAGAGAATAATAAATATTTGTTGAAATATCGACGTTACTGTGTTCGAAAATGGTCGGCGTGAAATATCGGATAGGCTGTTCTTATGTCAAGCAGTTCAAGGCAGCCATTTCGAGCATCTTCTGAACTGAACTCAGCTTCTTTCCTCAAATTATGAAGTTAAACGTCGATGTATTCAGGCAATTATTAAATGTTCCACCATTTTGTAGTTGATGGAGATATTGACTTTATATCCTAGGGTTGTGAAGTATTCGTCAGGAGATTCAAAAGAGTGTGTCACAATTCAATTTTTTTTCCCAGATGGCGCCCAGGCGCCATCTTGAAAGTTTCATCTGTCAATTTTACTCCAAAATATAGTATTCATGCATCAATTTCATTATCCCAAGTTTCAATTTTTTGAGTTGACCCGTTCAAAAAATAAAAGGGGGGGGGCATTGAAGAAAAGTGTCGGGAATAATAACTATTATCCCTAATATCGTTAATTTATTTATGACGCCAAGACACTTTTTCGAACTATTTTTAAACTCAACTTTTCCCTCGGGCGCCAGATTTTATAGTGGTTTACTCCAACAGATGAAGATATAGAGATACGGGGCATGGTTCCTTTTTTTTACTTATTTGAAATATTCCAGGTAGGTTAAAGCCTACCTTTAATTACAGCCCTTGGGACTGGGTTGCACAGACAGTCAGACAGACCTGTATTTATCTCAACTTAAACACTGTTCTGATCCTATAGTTCATAGGTTCGAAGAGAAAAAGGTACTTTCTGTAAAAGTTTCCAAATGTAACCACAAAATATCAATTTCATTTCAACTTCAACTTATATAATTTTCACAATTGGAATTTATTACACAAGGTTATGAGAACTTCAACAATATATTCTATTCAATGAATAAATTCAGTTTAAAAGTTCCAACAATGAACATGAACTAGAACAGCTCTAATAAAATATAATTAGGTACACAATCTCTTTGCGAGATGCTCTCTATATCTTACTTTGTCACCCCAGAGACCGATTCTGCTAATTTTACAATCTCAGTTCAGAAAGTGATTTTTCTGGTGGTTTCCTGGGAATTAAATTCACCCACTTCAACTTTATGACTTTGTAAATTCATCTTCAAATTAAAAAAAAAAACTTCACGGGCTACTCGTAATAATTAATTTGAGATTCACGGAGAGAAAACTGCACCACTTTAATATCTTTGTCAAAGCCCAAACTACGGTGATATAACACTCCTAGCTAAGTACCAACTTAGCCGGAAGCAGTTGTTGTATGGCTAGGATTTTGCGTACGAGACATCAACGTGTATTATTTATTATTTTCACAATTACTTTAAATTAGAAAATTCAATAATCTTATAAAACCACCAAACCTCAGATTATTTTATTCTAAATTAGGAAGCCCTCATATCTGTATATTAGTCTAATGGTCAGTTCAAGAAAAAAAAGTGACCCTGCAAGTATCTGGAGGGAAACAACGAAAATTGTAATTTATTAACGAGCTAACTGCTCTAGTTCGGCCATGCATCATAACTCGAGCAGCTAGAAAAACTGACATATTGTGACATTCGACAGCACTGATGATCGTAGCTCGGACACTGTGAGATCGAATGGTTCATCAATCTTTCGCTATAGGATATTGAAATTTCTCAGCAGCGAAATAGATGCAACATGTCAAATTCACTATTTTGTTCAATCAAGTACCAGGACGCTTTGAATTCTATTGAACTCTAAAGTCACGGGACTGGAATATTTTACACCTGTGCGATTAAGTATTTCCATAGCTGAATCGTACTCTCAATGAAATATTCACAACCAACGAAATCAAATCAATCAGCTAACCTGATAAACTCAAATGGCTATCAAACACACTGGGGAAAAATAATCAGGGGAATATGGTTATAAAGGCTACACAAACGAATCAACAAGTTATCAAAGGTTCATACACAAGGTTTCACTTATGCTTTACGGAAAACTATTTTCTTTGATGGTCAAGGCTCGCAGAACGATTTCAATCACTTGTTCTGGAGAATAAAAAAACTTGTTATCGGAACAGAAGCCAAAAGGGCTTGTTCTCGGACTGCAACTAAATAGAACCTCGCTCCCGGACAGGAAGTGAAGAGAGCGATCCTAATTGAATCTCAGCTTTTATATCCACCGGATTTGAAAGAAATATAGAAAAAAACTTCATGAAGAAGAACGCTCTTTTTGTCTGATTGACATAAGAACTGGATAAAAAATCAGCTTTTCTTTTTGCACCCTTATGAAAAAGCATACTACGTTTTTACTAATATAAATTCACCTTTTTCTACCATCATAGTGAAAACAGCCTGGATAGTAATGTACGTCACAAGCCTCGGAAGTGATATTTCACGGGATGAGTGGAAACTGCGAGTCCCGTAAAATTACTTTTGGATCGTGTTACGTACAATATTTTTTCTGTAGCCGTTTTGTATCTTGAAAATGATATCGATGGATAATAACGTATGAACTTTATAGTATAGACAATTACATATAACAATCACTCTTATGATTACATCACTTATGAATATTAATTACACAATTATGACAATTACTTATAATAATATCATTATGGATATTAACAGAAGTGGCAGTGTTGAAATTAGAATCAGACGCATCAGTGATTGTACTAGTTTTCGAGATATTTATTTCGTTTCGGCCCTTTTCAATTTGTGAAGCTATGTGAATTTTGTTTCTTCAAGATGTATCCCTCTGCTACATTGGTTGATTTCCAACCTCCGTGTCTCCACCACTTTCAGCGAGTGAAGTGGCTGAGCTCCTGCGTAAACAGTGTCCGGTGTATTCTTCGGGATTCGGTAATTTAAGAAATTCAGCAATTGCGCGGACGATTTTTTCAAAAGTGTGGATACCCATAGGTTGTATAGTACATTTTCCATTTTCATGATGAACAAATAATCTACGATGTGTTTGCTTGACGTGATGACAAATATTTTCTGTATAAAGAAATATTATTTTTCCAATGACGACAAAGGTTCTATCCATATTCATTTTAGAATTAGGAATTTTAATCACTAACATGGTTGTCTTATCTTCTATATCATCCGAATTCATTTAACAAAGCTCTCCACGACTACAAGCGCCTGCCAAACCAATTATTAATGCAACCTGAAATAAAATAAAAATAATCATAAGGAAGAAGAGGAATTAGATTTAATTATATTACCTTTGTCGTAAGGTAGATAAAATCTCCAGCTTCTAATAAGAAGTGATCCATTTCTTTTTCATTCAATACTTTTGATTTCTTTAGTTTATAGCTAATCAATTTTCTTTTGAGGAAAGCAATAACTTTGGGATAGCGGCTTATATCAATATTATTTTTAGTATTAATTGTGGACTTAGGCATCGAGTAATTGCTTCAGAGGCTGATAACTTTAAGATTTTAAATTTTTCTATTGAATATGCAAGAATCACTTGTTCATTAATAGTATGCACATTTTTAACATTGCTCCATTTTTGAAATACATTGTAGACCAATGCATACCTCTCTCTTGACATTACCGGCAATAATTCATGAGTAGTCGCTTCAGCAGATTCACTAATCTCATGTGGAATCATTTCAGCCTCACTTTCACTACTGATTTCCATTTTGATTCAAAAAGCGAAAAACCACACACCAATGTTACATGTTATTGTCAAAGCCGCCTACATAGATACCCAAAATCGTCCCGAAAGTAACAACAATCGCCCCGTAAGTAACAAGAATCGTCCCGAAAGTAAAGAAATTGTTTCGAAAGTGGAAAAAATCGTCCCGAAAATAGCTACTTTCGGTACCATTTGTGTAAAGTGGTACTTTCGATTCAATGAATCACTACAAGAAAATTTTATTTTCGAGACGGCTGCAGAAAAAAGTCTTTTCGCCTTTTTGTACGGTGCAAAAGGCATCAGAACTCTCTTTTGCTCGGTTTTGTGATCGTTTCAGTAGCTTTGTATATTTACACTTATTTTCTAAGCGGGCATAATTTTGTTGCCAACCATAATTAATTTAAACCCCAAATAGGCAGGGACGTACCAAAGTTACATCAAACTTTTGGTTAGACGTTCTTAGTAACGGAGCTTGGAAACAATGCTTCGTTACAATAGCATAGTTCTCTCTTTTTCTTTCTCTGGCCAAGTACCCATTTTTCGACCTTTCGAAATCCAAGCGGGCATGAACTCTACAACTGCAATTATGACAGAAATTTGAATCTATTCGGATAGTGTAATGTAACGATACTTGTATATTGTAGAGACTGTGGTTATTTCTTTTGGGATTTCGTATATTGCGACTGATACTAGATATAACTGCTGGAGTTATATTCAATAATGAATTACAGACCAAGTATTTGAGACACTGTTGTGTTGTCTGTCAATTTCTGACAACCTGCTTACAGTATGATCTAAATATACATACATTACAGATAGTGCTATTTTTTAAGTTATTCTTCGTAGTGAAAGAGCTTCAAAAAGCACACAATAAACCTTGATGCCATGTCCTCAAGGAGAATACGAGTATATTCCCCATCAGAATCCTTTACCAAATTTCGAGACTGACTTTTCCACCCCAGAGGGGAAAAAGCATGAAATAGCGGGAAAAGTAATATGTTAATTAATTTACGGTTCACAAAACCACTAAAACAAATAGAACGAACGAAAACAACAACCAGGCTGATTCAAATTACCAGTTTAACTGGAAGCAACAGATGTATACAAATAATGAATACATCCCAGGAGAGCAATTGTAATTTTTTTTCTATTTTTGATGCATTCATTTACCTGGGATGTTGCATATGTGGCTCATGAAACTGGAGAGTATAATAATAGGAACTGCATTGCCTCGTTGAGCAAAATATTGCATCCGATGGGTATAGTCGTATCGTGGGGTGTAAAAAATGTGTCGAAAAATGGGAATGAAACATGTATGTTAATGTTTGTCTGTGATTTGAGGTCATTTAGAAGAATAAATCGTTGAAAATATAAAAAAAATATAATAGGCCAACCAATAGAGGTTTTTGTTCCACTTAAATGAAGACACAAATAGCCTATTCTACCTTTTGAAAAATAGTTCGTAGATGAAAACCCTGTTGTCGGCCCCAGCAAAATCGCTTTGTGATTTTGTTTTAATAAGGAAGATTGTAAATGAATAATAGTTTAAAAAAACTAAAAAACACGCTTTTATAAAAAACCAGACTAAAAAAATTGAAAATAAGAAAAAAATGTATTTTATTTAAAAAGAAGCGTGGGGTCATGGATCGCCTGGTTTAATTCCCTTAAAAAAATTTTTAAAATAAAATACATTCTTATTTTCCATTTTAGTCTGGTTTTCTATAAAAGCGTGTTTTTTAGTTTTTTTAAACTATTATTTATTTCCTACTTTTTAGTTTGGTTTATTTATAAAAGCGTGTTTTTTAGTTTTTTTTAAACTATGATTTTTTCATTTTTTCGCAAATTAAAAAATGGAATAATCTTATCAAATTAGGTAATTATAATCTCCGACCCCAAAAACCCCCACATACCAATTTTGAATAGACTCAGACCATAATAACAAAACTCGACCGCCATCTTGAATTTTCCAATTTTTACAAAAGAATCATAATAGTCGACCCCAAAAACCCCCACATACCAATTTTGAATAGAATCAGACCATAATCACAAAACTCGGCTGCCGTTTAAGAGCCGCCATCTTGAATTTTTCAATTTTTACAAGAGAATCCTAATATTCGACCCCAAAAACCCCCACATACCAATTTTGAATGGAATCAGACCATAATCACAAAACTCGGCCGCCATTTCGAAGCCGCCATCCCGAATTTTCCAATTTTCACGAAAGAATCATAATATTTGACCCCAAAAACCTCCACATACCAATTTTGAATAGAATCAGACCGTAATCACAAAACTCGTCCATTTTGGAGCCGCCATCTTGAATTTTCCAATTTTGACAAAAGAATCATAATCTCCAACCACAAAAACCCCCTGATACCAATTTTGAAGCGAATCGGACCATAATCACAAAACTCGTACGCCATATTGGAGCCGCCATCATGTTTTTTCTTCATACAAAAATTTCTTCATGCATTGTCACCGGAATTATGTACACCTGCCAAATTTCAAATCATTCGGACGTCTGGAAGTGGGTCAAAATCGCGCCCAAAGGAGTCGGTTACAAACAAACAAACAAACAAACAAACAAACATACAAGTGAAGCTAATATAAAGCGTGTAAAAATGACCACCATTTTGGTTTTTCACAAAAATCTTGAAAAGTATAGGAAGAATCGTTTCACACTCACTGGAACTAAAACCTACAAACCGAGTTTTCATGCGACCAGATCGGTGCAGTTTCCCTTGAAAAAATCCGGATAGACCTCAAAAAATAGACCTTCTTTCAAAAACTCATAATTTCTATAAATTCAAAGCCGAACAAACAATCTTGCGAAAAATGATGGATAATAATATGTAGTTCAATTGTTCCCAAGATGGTTTCTGTCCGATGTGTAGTTTTTTCACAATCGCGTTATAAACAATTTAATGGCCTTGGCAAAATGCGCCGATTTCAGGGAAATCGTCGCATTCAAATTCTGTAAACGGCATCTGGAAGAAGATCAATATCTACAGTTTGTATATTTTGGATTTTCACCTGATCGGTGAAAAATGTGTTCAAACAGAGCCGAGTAGCGGTAGTAGGGAACGAGCCAGCGGAAGAGAGTGTGGCGCATATTATATTAGTGCATATAAGTTATGAGCGTGTTTTTGCATACGTTTTCAGTTATTTGATGATTTAGTTTTTTTATTAGCTATTATATCACATTAGTTAATATTGCGGCTAGTATTAAAATGTAGGTATACGTATTCGTGAAAAGTACTTTTATTAATATTAATAATATAATAATATTTATTTACCAATTTTTGTTACATATAATTTTAGGTTATACTTTCAAACTATAGGTAAATAAACAAAGATCCCATAAATCTCGAAGTTGTACATGGGAATAGTAGTACAACATATACAGGGTGTCCCTGGACTTCCTCTTTTCCTCTCGGGAATGTATAGATGGAGTCAAAATATCACCAGTACTTCATATAACTTTTGTTCCTAAAAGCCTTCGTTACCAAGTTACGGGCCCTCGAAGTTACAAAATGAAAAATGTTTTTCTTTGATAACTTTCAAAGTGAATATTCAAAATCATCCTTATTTTGGTGATTGACTGAACGAATGAATTCCTTCGATGAGCTTTCATGCAGGAGACAGTTGTTTCGCTACAAAGTCGGGAACGGACTACCCCCGATGGTCCACACCCCAAAACTTTGAAATGACTGGGATTTGTCAATATGTTTTAACAAAACATGGTTACCTGGACGATTTCCTGAATAAAAGTACTCATGTGGAAAATCGATCGGAGCACCGATTTTTGATAAAAATGCTTTTTTGTTCGACGACATCTAACCTGAGATGTCTACCATTATTCGAAAAGATTAATTTGTAATGAAAATAGAAATGATAGGTACAATGTTCATAACGAATTTTCATCATGCAAACACGTTTACCTTACAAAACTCATGGTGTAAATAATCAATCGCAAGCCTCAAGAGCAAACAGAAATGCAAAATCCTCTACAAAAACTGCTCGATATGACCCCCGTCTCTCTCAATACATTTTCTTCTCTTTCTCTGCACTTGAAATAGCATGCCAGGGTCGATTCGTATGGCTTCACAATGTAATGCAATTCTATTCAACAAGCCATCTCTGGTGTGGATAGGTGTGGCGTAAACGGGGCTTTCCAGATGTCTCCACAGAAAAAAATCCAATGGATTTAAATCCGGAGACCGCGGTGGCCATGAATATGGCCCACCTCTACCAATCCATTTATTTTTGGGAAAATCTGGTTCAGATGGTCCCGCACAATCGAACCAGAGTGAGGAGGAGCGCCATCATGCATAAACCACATATCTCTTAGGATTTGCAATGGAACATGTTCCAAAAGTCCATTCAAATAGTTCTGAATGATCTCCAAATAACGTTCTCCATTCAATCGGTCATGTAGAACAAATAGTCCTCTAAGATGGTTTCCTATGATACCAGCCCAAACATTCTCGTTGAATTTCCGTTGGTGTTTGGTTCGCAATATCCCATGGGGATTTTCTTCGGCCCATATGTGGAGATTATGAGAGTTGATTACTGCATCTCTACTGAAACCTGCTTCATCAGTGAATAAAACTCGAGTATTGAAAGTCATATCCTCTCTTTGCTTATCCAGGAACCAACTGGCATATTCCAGTCGTGCTGGAAAATCTTCAGGTGTCATGGCATGTACCTTCTGGATGTGATATGGGTGGAGCAGTTGATCCCTAATGATTCTATGAATAGTGGACTTGGATGTATGGAACTGTTCTGATAGGTTTCTGATGCTCATTGAAGGATCATCAGCGACAGCTTCCAAAATATTTTCCTCCAAAACAACGGTACGCAGAGCCCTAGGAGCGCCCTCACCACCTCGTTTTGGCAAAACTGAACCTACAATAGTATCGAAATGAAACAACAGGCTCTAGTTAATTATCCATTAGACATACCTGTCCCCCTCAAGCTGCGATCGACACGCTCGAACGTTTCTTTTGCCTGTAACGTTCGATTGGAAAAATGCTCGGCATACAGACGACGGGCTTCTGCAGCATTACCAAATGCTCGTCCATACAATGCATGCACATCTGACAAATTCGTTGAATGTAAACTGTTCGGCCATATCAAAACACTTCAAACTGTCCTATTAGAATATTGACAATACAATGACAACACACCACTCAACAAAACAAAATCGCATTCCAGTTCTCATTTTTTATCCACACTAATTTTATTTCTTTCTAGAAGGTGCTTTTGTCACATGTGTGGAAGAAATGGAACATAAATTTATTCACCGGATATTTTTCACCTATTCATGTGCAGCCGTTTTTGTAGTTTATTTGTTTGCTTTTTATTAGTTATGTCTTCCGATGTGCGTTTTTTCAGCTAAATTTATCTTCGGGTTGAATATTTTCTCCAATGAAATTATACTTATTTGTGAAACTCCTCAACATTTAAGCTGTGAATACGAATTTGCAACATCCAAATGTTGAGTTTCATGAGATTCAGATAACACAAGACGAAACGTGCTCATTCCACGCGTACATACAAAATATGGACTGAATTCGATATTCCACATTGGAGTAGCTTGTTAGTTCAAAAACACCACGAATCTACATAACTTGATATTTCATTTGAAAAAATATCTACATTGTGAATGAAACTTTCAACTAGGTACTGTACTTTTTGTTCACGACTTTATTTCAGCATATTTTGTATTATTCCTGTTATAAATGTTGTTGAATTAACGTAAGCATTAATATTTTCACTGTGAAAATTTTTCATTTCAAATAATGGTGGACGATCGGGTTTGATGTCGTCGAGTAAAACTGCATTTTTATCGAGAATCGTTGCTTCGATCGACTTTCCACACGGGTACTTTTATTCAGGAAATTGTCTACGTAACCTTATTTTGTTGAAAGCTATTGAAAAATTATCTGTCATTTCAAAGTTTTGGGGTGTGGACCATCGGGGTTAGTCGGTTCCTGACTTTGTAGCAAAACAACTGACTACTGCATGAAAACTCATCGAAGGAATTCATTTGTTCAGTCAATCACCAGAATTTAGATAATTTTGAATATTCAATTTGAAAGTTATCAAAGAAAACCATTTTTCATTTTGTAACTTTGAGGGCCCGTAACTTGGTAACGAAGGCTTTTAGGAACAAAAGTTATATGAAGTACTGGTGATATTTTGACCCCATCTATACATTCCCGAGAGGAAAAGAGGAAGTCCAGGGACACCCTGTATAAATAATTGGGATAAATATAGACAATATACACAAAAATATACAAAATTCAGAATAAACACGAGAGGTTATACATTTTTCCAGGGAAATAAAAGCTTAAAAAGAACGGTATCCAATGGATAAACCCTGTGAAAAGCCATGAGATGCATGGAAATATTAACTCACTTAAGTTCAGTGAAGAACTTGTCCGTGAGTATACCTCCATCCCTCATTTCTTTGTATGGTTTGAATATTTTTCAAAGCATACAGGTATATCATTAAAGTTTCGTTTGAATATTTTTCAAAGGAAACAGCGCTGGTTAAAAAATGAAAACAAATATAAATATAAAGAACGCTGCTTCTTATAAAATTACCGAATGTCGTTCAGTTAAAAACACAATATTTACATAAAATTACATTTCATAAGACACATGATAATAATAGTAAAGAAGTAGATACAGTAAATGATATTCGGAAAGGTTTCAATGAAGTGGAATAAGGGAGATGGCAAGTATAATGAATCAACAGTTGATTATGCTGTGAATTATTGTTTCATCGGTATCCAGGATCCAAAGTTTCAATATTCTCTTCAGTAATGATTTTGAATTGATTCTTAGAAGTTCATCAGGTAATAAACGGAGTAAGCGAGGAGCGAGGTAAGTGAAGCATCTCTGGCCAACTGACTTATTCGCTTTGGGCATGAACAAATTGATCCCTTTGTTGTTTATGGTGGAATATTCATGGTTCACTGAATGGATATATGTTTTATTCCCAGAAACGAATTGAATAATCGTTTTACAGAACAATTGTCTCATGTCGAGTAGTCCGGATTCAGAGAACAGTTGTTCAGTTGGGTAAGTTTTCGGTTTTCCCAAAATTATTTTAATGAACCATTTTTGGAGTACCTCTAATGGTTTTAGATGATAACTAAGAATGCCTCCCCAGCCAATAATACCTCACTCAATGATGGATTCTACTAAAGCATGGTATAGGATTTTGAGATGTGTGAACCCAAAAAATTTGTTGAACTGCCAAAATCTGTATATCAGTCCTCGAGTTTTCTTCACTACATTAACAATGTGTATGTTCCACCTAAGAAACGAATCAATATGAATTCCTAGATATTTCACCGACATCTCTAATGGGACATCCACATTGTTCAACGTGAGGGTATCGTAATGGGGTACATTATTTTCGTATGACGTAAATGGGATAACTTTAGTTTTCTCTACGTTTACTGTTAGGACATTGCATCTGAACCATTTGAATATATTTTTTAGATCGTTTTCAGCTGTTTCCCGTACTTGTTGACATGATTTCCCATGATATATTAACGCCGTATCGTCAGCGAACGGAAGCATTTTGTAGGTTTTTGAATTCCCTACAAATGTATCAGTGGATGTGAAACGATTTCTTCAATACTCCTCAAGATATTTGTAAAAACCCAAAAAAGAGGTAATTTTTTACAATATTTCTTGTTGCAAAAATTCCATAAAGCGATTTTGCTGGGGCCGACACCGGGTTTTTTATCTATGAAATATCTCCTGAAAAGTAGGTTATTTGCGTCTTCATTTATGGGTAAAAATAGCCTCTATTTCTTTACAATTGGTTGCTTTGATGTAAATTTGAAGGGGACTGTTGAGAGTTAACTTAATGAAAGCCTTATCTTCTTCTTTGATTGACGGTAGGGTTTTGGAACCGTTTACAATTTCATGAACACCTTGAGCTTTGAACAACACTTCTAACTGAAATTTTCACACTGAAAATCCTTCTGCATCAATCAATTTCTCAATATTGATTTCTTCTAGTTTAGACTCCGTGTGGTTTTTATTTATCTGAGTTTCATGCCGCAGAGTTTTATGGGAATTTAATATTTTGAGATACATATCATGTCAGAAAATTGACTTATTTGCACACATTTTTCATAACTAAACAATCAATTCTTTCCAGCACACACTTGATACAATATATTTTTTCTCAACAGTTGGCCTATAATTGATTCTTGAGTGATTCAGTCATCTGATGAGATTTGTCTTTTTCAGTTGCAGCACCCTGTATTTTAGTGCCTCATTAAATGAAATTTTTCAGGAACTTTTTGTCAATATAGGGTTTGTGGGGTCGACATTGTAAAGTTTGCGAGATTTGTTGCAAAATAAGGAATTTTCATGATTAAAAAAAAAAAAAAGAAATCGCCAAAATTGACACATCCATGTACTTTCAATAATTTTACACGTGTTACTATTAAATACGAATTTCAATCGTGAATAATAAGTGAATATAGTCTACTGTTTTGGCGAAACTGACAGAAATATTTCATAAGCAAGCAGAATCTACCATCAAAAATACCAAGAAGCAAGAACTCCATGGGTGTCTTCATTCCAAAAGTTGAGAGATCTATTCGAACCCACTGGTAGTGTATCTCATACCAAAAAGAAAATTGTTTTATTGATGCTACTAAAAAATCTACACTTAAGCTTCATATTTCACAAAGTAGTGTGAACAGAAGAATATTGAAATATAAGTCCTAATCATCTGATCCTACATCCAGAATAGTATGGTCATGATTTTGAGAATAATAGAGTTGCGTTTCGTACTAAAATGAATGGCATAGTTGACGAGGAATATAATATTTCAAACAAAATTCTCTTTTCTGATGACATTTAAGAACAACGGGTTGGTCAACAGACATAATATGCATTATTATGCAACCGAAAATCCTCACTGGTTGAGGACTGTTGATCACCAAAAGCGATGGTCGCTTAATATTTGGAGAGGAATTATTAGAAATCACATTGACGGACCCTACTTTTTCGACAACGTGTTGAATGGTTGAAGTTGTTTACATTTTATTTGCGAACATATTCCCAGAATGTTATAAGGAGTAGATTTGAACACCAGAAGGACCATGTGGTTGTAACACGATGGTGCTGCAGTGTATAACCATAGGATAGTGCGAGCATTTTTAGATGAATCCTATTCTATTCATTGGACAGGCATATGAGGTTCTATTCCTTGGCCCGCTCGATCCCCAGACCTTACTTCTATAGATTTCTGGGAGTCCGTGAAGGAAAAGGTTTCCAGAGATCGTCCAACAACTGCAGATGATATGAAAAACAGGATCACGAAACCTCCGTTCAACTGATGGAGCAATGCTAGAGTTCGGTGCTCACTTACTAAAGACTAACAGTTTGTGTGGAACATGATGGTGACCTATTCAAGCATTTAAAATTACTAGAATTGTTTCTTTTATGATGTACTCCTGTTTCGTTTGAAAAAAAGACATGGCTAGCTTGGGGGTCACCCTGTATAGGTTTTGAATGATTTTCTTTGCATTATTTTAATACGTTTATTGCAGTGCTCCCTTCATAAATCTTGTAACCATCGGCCATCTTGCGGAATTATTAAATTTTGACAGAATAATATGTTGGTATTTATGGAATGGTATAAGAAACGTCACTCTGAATATTCATTACTATTTTCAGAGACGTGAAAATGTGATATAATATAGCTCAGTGGTAAAAAACGATTGAATAAAAGGACAATACAAAACTGGAATCTATAAACAATCTAGTGAATTTTGTTTTGTGTAGTGAAATTATTCTCTTTGCTTTTTCCCGATTTGCACCAATGATGAACCCGTAAACTTTATTTTTCTATTGGAAATCAATTATTTTATTTACATATTCCATGGAAACGGTGTCGAATCATTCGAGCTTATTCGGAAAATGTTAATAATGCAACTGGAATTAATTGAATTATAGTCAAAATGTTGAACATTTGATTCTATTTCATCGTTGATGAGATTTGTCAATTGACGGTCCGTTTAGTAATATCATATTGTTAAATACATTTTGATTTATTGTATTTTATTACCATCGGCAAATCATTTGCAACATATGTTTTGTATTCATATCGTCAATAGTACTTACTATTATTATTTATAGATGAAGCGAATATCTATCATTGGGAAACAGAGATTTTCATGATTTTTGTAGTAAATTCTTGAAATTCGCAATTGTACTTCATCAGTGTTTCCTATATGTCAAATGAGGATATCCAAATATATAAAGGGAAATCGAGATGGAGAGATGATGGAGTGTTGGCGATATATTTCAATTTTTCCGCTAATGGAATATGCTGCATGAAAACTGGGTTCCAAGTACCATATTTCGAAAAATGAAACCTATGATTTGTTCCATAATGCGGCAATAGCCTTTGAATTCCAATTGGAAATATTCAGAGCTCTTCGATGAAAAAGTTCATTTCATTTTCAGTTGATCGAATTTGAGAAGATTGTGAATAATTACTGTAATTCGCTATTGAAATCAATCTGCCCCACCCACCCTAATTTCAAGCAATACCATCATATTTCGCTTATATGGCCTCCCTAAAATCCACAAAGCTGACGTTCCAATCAGACCAGTAGTAAGCTTCACCAATACCTCTGTACCCTCCTTTTCTCTATCGTCTCATTAGAGATCTCTCCAACTTCAAAGCTTCATATTCCTGTATTGAACACATCAGATCTAATTGGAAAATAACAGTCCATAAATCTCCCTACTGGAAATTGCCTAATGCTCTCTTTTGATGTGAATAACCTTTCCACTTCAGTCCTACGAGGGGAAACTATATCATTGATAAATAAGGTGTTGAGAGCTGCTAAATGCTAAATAATACCACCGATTGTAATTTCAATGAATTCATGCATCACGAAATGTCTTCAATCCAACAATAAATTCTACCAACAAATTAAAGGTCTTGCTATGGAAAGCTGCTTTCCACCTCTCCATCTTCATGGACACTTTGGGAAGTAAATACATTGTCACTGATAATAACATAGAAATTCTTGACTGGTATAGATATGTTGGTGATTGTTTGGTGTTCACAAATGGAAATCCAGATACTGCTGCTCATCTTTCAAATAAAATAAATGAATTAACATCACATACACATTGGAGATCGTATAAGAGAATAACATAACTTCTTAGACATTTAGTGTTCCGTATCTATAAAAAGCCTACTCAGACAGATCATGGCATACATAGCTCTTCTAACCATCCCCATCAGCATATAAAAACTGTTTAACAAAAAATTAAACCAACGAAAAAAGAAACTGAAAAGCAAAAAATAAAATGAACCTTGTTAGTCTTAATAACTGAGCTCCTAAACTAATTTTGAGTCGGTGCCAAACTAACAAACAAGCAAATCACTTACGTAAAGCATAAAATGATGGCAGCGGGGTGCGCGGAAGTGCGTCTCTTCACCGGAAATTGCCGACCGTTCTCGAAGTCAATATCAGCGAGACAGCTACTCGAACGGGCACACAGGTGAGGGCACACGTCGTTGCAAGTGGTCGTGCAGGGAGCTCATTCTGGAATGTTATTCGGTATTCCTTTACAAACTTCCAAACCCAATTCAACCTCCATTTCACCCCTTTAGGGGTTGAATTTCCAAAACCACCGGGAC
Organism: Gonioctena quinquepunctata; assembly: GCA_018342105.1. Taxonomy (NCBI): domain Eukaryota; kingdom Metazoa; phylum Arthropoda; class Insecta; order Coleoptera; family Chrysomelidae; genus Gonioctena; species Gonioctena quinquepunctata. Next base: position 99,322 of record JAFIRS010003599.1, on the reverse strand, counting down.
ACATATTGTTTATTTGTAACAAAGACCTTCAAATACCAAATTTTATGATCTTCCCTTCAAAACTAACTATACATACTGTCAACCCCCTTCTCACTCCTTTAGGGATGGAATATCAAAAAAATATGCTGCGAATTTTTTTAACCGTCTGGTCCAGCGGTTTGATCTGAGCTTTGATCGTATATCAGTCAATCAGTGAGTAAGTCAGTGAGGACATGTAATTATATATGTACATATTACCGCAAACACGAGGTGGCTGATGTGAACCGTCGAGGAGATCCCCAGACTGTCTTCCGTCTCCATCATCAGATTAATTCCGGGCCTCTAATATGTTGTAGTGTCGTTAGAACTACATATGTGTGCCAATTGAATTCCGCAGTGATGGAAGTCTAGTTTTTATTCATACTACAAATAACTGAAGATTCTATAGGGAAGATCAAAAGTTGAGGCTAATTTAATTCATGATTTGAAAAAAATGGCCATACTCGAATGTGTGATTGAAATTTCATAAAAAATATTTCCACTTTGGGTAGAGATTTCGTAGGAAATCGAATAAGCCATTCAATTTAATAATAGTTGGAATACATTCTAATAAGCCAAAGTAATACAAAACACAAAGAGATAAGCTTGCCCTGTTGCCACAGATTCTGGATTTCACACACAATATTCTTATCGAACGATTTCTAAATTATGACTATCAATTATTAATTTCTGTAGTATTTAATTTAGTTAATATTTTCAATAATTCAATATCGAAGTTTTTCTAACGCGCACTATTCCAACAAAAAACATTTTTCCCGTTTCGATATTATTTTTGAGTATACATTTAAATATTTTTATTTGATCGTTAACTGAATTTTTACTTCCCAAAATATTTGGTATATCTAGCTGTGTACTGATTGGATTGGCTGAGTGAAATGAGAGCGACTTTTATTTTTCAATCCTTTTTATACTCATCCATATGACCATAGTGTTGGGGAAAAGGTAGTAAAAAATATCGTTGAAATGAATTTGAATGCTTTTGCTCCAAGTAGTTCATTTTGAAATTCCTGATTGAAAAAACCGAATTAACTCAGAAAAACAACGGCCGATTTCAGGAATAGGGAAACTTTATTCAGAATTATCAAAGATGATACGTAGAATCCACAATCATATGCAGGGCATTCCCTTTAATGAAGCTAATGTTTGATTCACCCTGTATACACAACATGAATGTTCAGAAATAATTTGCAAATGCGTGCTTCGAGTTTTCTCATCACCTGAAAGGAATTTTCTAACCTACCGAAACGAAGGAGATATCGAACCTTGTCATACTAATTAGCCGCACTCGGTATATTTCCTTCATCACTATTACTATAAGTGTATATCCAGCATGAAATATTGATGCGCAATAATGTTGTTCGCCAATGCTCGTGAGTTTTCCAACTCTATAGACACAATAACATCAATTCTACATCATGAACAGGATCCTACCGGAATAACCCAAAATGGGTTATTTTAGACCACAAACCATGCTGTGAATATCTCCCACTGGTGATTCAAACTTCGAACTCCGACCATTCCACTCGAACGATAAATGGATTCAGAATTTCATTCCGTACTGAACAAATGGAAATGTTATCGGGAACATGTTCGTTTAGCATTGCAGTCATTCCGAACATTTCATTAAATCATATCTTGAATGCATTTCTCTGGCAAATTGCTCACGAACGCTCGTACATCACGGAAATAGTCGTAGAAAGCCGGGGAGTGGTATGGTTTACGAACGAATGGATGTTGACCAATAAAATATTGAATATTGATGATACTCAATTCTCACTAGTATAGAAAAAAAATCTCCAACAAAAAATTAATCCGAAGAAAAAAAAATTAAAAGCGGAAAATAAAATAAACCTATTTAGTCTTCATAGACTACCACGTCAAAAGAGGGTTGGGTTTAGCGAACCTTTCCAAACAATTGAGGCATTTTTACCCATTTTAATAATTTTATTATCATTTTCGAGAAATTTATTCATAGATGATAACTTTAAAACATGTTTTGAAGCCATTCTATATGCCGGGTGACACAGGATATCGGGCCACCCCTGTAACTTCTGCATTCGTGAACGGATTTTTCTGAAATTCTGTACAGTTATATAAGCAACCATTTCGGATTTGATCTCATTACAATTCCGGTTTTTCTGCAAATGCCAGCAACTTTGTTTTTTCCAATAGAACACCCTGTACATTTTTACATATTCAAGTTCAACAGGTCAAAACAAGTCCAAACCTCATGTCAAATGTAATTTTTTTGAAACAATTTAAATTAAAATTGTTTTTAAATGATAAATGAGATTTGGTCAAGGCTATTCACAATGAGTCGCACATAACAGAGAAACATGATTTTTCTGAAAAATTATTTTTGTGTCATTTATTGATGAATTAATTGAGTCACATCACATTGTGATCGAAAATTCATTTTTTTCAAATGAAACCCCTATGGGCCACCTACCTGTCTCTCTAGAACATTAATTAAGGAAAAAAGTTACATATCATTTTTGTATTTCGGTGCAGTAACAAATTGTATACATTCAAAAATCTAGAACTGGTTCATGAGTTTCCTTGCAGTTCGAATAATTTTTCAACTTAGTAAGCTGTGGAAAACAACATTTCTGAATCTTGTCAACTAATTGTGTTTCGCTGTCATCTTCCATCTCAACTCTCGAAAATTAGTTAACTTCCGAGAATTAGTTTAGTAGAAATGTAAAATCAAAATTATAGGTTCACAAGAAGTGAACAGGTAGAAATCTTACCTACCTGACTGACGCATAATAAAAAATGTACGCGAATATCCTCATTACCGATGGAAGCAGATACAATAAACATATAAATAATTTCCTATGGCGTTTCAACATGTAGAATCGATTTTTTTACATGGTTTCTTTGGGTAACCTTCCAAAGTCTGAAAATGAAAATATAATCAGGAAATTCTATACAAACTAATTAGTTCATCCCGATAAGTCACTGCGTTCACCAAATTATATTTCCTATAAAAACATTATTCAACTAGTCAGTAACTTGTCGTATTCTGAATTCAACTATGAAAAAAATAGTAAAAATTCAAAAGATACTTCTCTATATAGTTTTCGATTGACGTTTCGGTGACTATATATCTGCCCCCGTTCTCAAAATCTTCTAAATCTCGTTCAATGTTTGAATAATTTGGTTTGCACTCTTGCATAGTCTTTTTCGCTTTTCCAAATGACGGAAGTCAATTGAGATCTGCCAAAAAAATTGAGAGTGACGTATTACTCATTTGACATATGGAGTGTTGTTCAGATCAGTTTATTAGCATTCTGCCATATCTCACTTCCTCTCTAAGTAGAGGTAACCATGTATGGTCCATTTTAACAGAATTTGTTGAAAAGCAGTTGTTATTGGAAAGAAGAATACAATTTTCTCCTCTCTTGATGTGGTTATTTCATCAAGATTTTCGTCCTAATCCATTCAGTCGTATGATTGTCATTGGATGTGAGGATATGTTTTGATACGAGTACTGAGAGTACGACTTTTGGTGTTGTGGATTGGCCTATACTGACATCTGTTGGTGACCTATCGAAGTGCACGAAATTTTGTGTCATTGAATTCCTCGTCATCAGGTCTAAACTTCACCCCACAAATTATAGGTGTCACTTCTATAATTTTGTGCATTTCACATTTTCGTACTTGACGGTAGGTATTAGCACTCTGAGAGATTTGGTACGAGTTTGAGAAAGACCACAAGCCGACCTGATGATTGGGAAACCATGAAACAGCTGTAGGCGGATTGTGGTTTCTTGGAATCGTAACAAATCTCAATTTCTTTCGATATATATATATATATATATATATATATATATTATAAATATATATATATATATATATATATATATATATATATATATATATATTGTTATGTTAAGAAGGACTAGTTATATATTTTAAAAATGAAAAATAAATAATTTCTTAAATAAAAACACAAAAATAATAAATATTTAATAGTTAGTAGTTCATGAGATATTGTTTTTAGATTTTTTGAGATTCTATTTACTTTCTGAAGCCTCTGTATAACATTGATAGGTAAATAAATGCAAATACTATAATGCAGTAATTTTCTTTCATTTAAAAAAATGATTCCAACATATAATTGTTTGAAATACAACAAAAAGTCTAGTTTTACAAAATTATTCTGGATTAAATATGATCAACAAAATTATAATGTTAAAACATACAGTATATGAATTTGCATCTAATCAAAATAGCCAATGGGAGAACAAGAAACTTCTTGATGGAAATAGCCAATCAGGGAACAGAGATGGGTTGATAGAAGATTTGAAATTGTGGAAAAGTAAAAACTAAGAAATGTCAAAGATAATTATGATAAAATCTTGTATTTAGTTTATAAGAAATGTTGAATATGTTAGTTGATAAGTTTGCTCAAATAACACCAAATTAGTGAAAGTGGGACAAGGAAGTGCGCGATTTTCAAAAATTCAAATAGAATGCCTGAAGAGAAATCGTACCCAGGAAAAAAAAGCAAGATGGAGGAAAAAGGTTTTTAAAGAGAAAAGTGGTTGAAAATTTGAGAGAAAGAAATTTCGGATTTTCACTGATAACAAGAAAGATTTCTAACACTAACAAATCAATTTAACCTCTAGAAATTTTCGACAACAAAAATAATTAAGGATAAAAAAAGATTACCTTTTTGTTTTCCACATGAAAACTTATCCAAGCTGATTTCAAGGATTTTGGAGAGTTTCACTGCAATAGAGAGTCCCTGAGAGGAGTAGATGAAGCAGGATTACAGAGAATCACCAGGAAATACATCAGCGACAATCCAATTCCAGGTATGAACTTTTTGAGTGCACATCACAAACTGAATCACTTTGCAAAATAATTCTTATATCTGAAGAACTTTGTTCAATTTTTGTATTGAACTATAAAACAATTTTTCAACTTGAAAGAAAAAATGGGGTTATATTTATAATATACTTCATTGTTTTTCATTATTTTTTGTGAAAATTTGTCAATTGCTCATAGTTCAAGTTATCTATCGCAGGCCAGGTAAATATAAGTTTTCCTGAATAAAGGAAATAATTGTTTTTGATAATCTCTGGTTTACTTTCCACAATGATATGCTGATCTTTCACCTTTGAACACTGAACTGAAATAGTTCTATTGACATCAAGAAAGGCAGAGTGGCTCTGTTGCCAGTACCGACTCTTGAGACATAGGCGTTCCAACTGAGTTTAGTCGTGGTAAGAAAGGAAATAAAAAGCAGGGAGAAAAAAGAAAACTATGAAATTCTAGAAAATCAATAGGGCAATGATTTCAAAGGGAATTACAAAGAGTAAAAATAATGAAAATTGTACAAATATTTAGTAAATTTGTTATGGTATTGGGTGGAAGAAATAATTTCACAAATTTCATTGAAATAAACCTCAAAACAAAACAACCCAAACATATAATAACAATAAGCTTCCAACGCGGAGCGAAGTAATGTGGGCAATTATTGAGTATAAGTATAAATAAAAATTATTATATTCTACCCAATCATAACATATATATATATATATATATATATATATGTATATATATATATATTCATATATATAAACATCAATAAATATATATATATATATATATATATATATATATATATTTGGGGGGAATGGTTCTTGAATCTTGTTGATATTTTTATTTTTTGGAGGTTCGTGGGATGTATATTCAATAAGAGAAATGAGACTTTTTAGATAGACGTTTCGCCTCTGGCCAGAGGCATCATCAGTATTGGCTTTTTTTTATATTCATCATAAGTAGGTAATATTTGTGTTTAACAACATTGCTGAAGGAAACAATCATTATAAGGGGGACGATAGAGATACCGTTGAGGTGGTAATGTGAGTTTGTTTTGATTATAATTTTTTTGCAACGGTTTTATAATGAATATAAAAAAAAGCCAATACTGATGATGCCTCTGGCCAGAGGCGAAACGTCTATCTAAAAACTCTCATTTCTCTTATTGAATCTACATCCCAAGAACCTCCAATATATATATATATATATATATATATATATATATATTTATAAATATTGGGAGATTTCTTGGGTTTTGGATTCCTGTAGTAAAACATCAATTTAGTAAAAATACGTTTCGTCCCTGGCCGGGGACATTTTCAATTTTAATATTTATGGTGGTTGACAATGGGCATATTATTTTGTAGGATTTTTTCTGAAATAAGAAGTACATGATTATTGATTTGAAAAAATATAATATAACTCTAGGGTAATGTACCTCAGCAGAAAATAGGTCTTTGGACATATAATTTGGATGTGGAGAGTGCGAAATATGCTTTCTGATTGTTTTTCAAAACGTTGCTTGTTGTGTTGGTTGTCTTCATGCGGTTTTGCAATGAAGATATTCGAGAGGACGGATGTGACAATTATTTGTATCAATCGGAAATATTCGGTAGAAAGTCATTTCACAGTGGTGAAGAGATGGTGTGTGTCTTGATGCTGTTTTTGGGGGTGAGGGGTATGTACTCTTGGAATTGTGTTTGATGTGATTAGGGATTATTCTCATTTGTAAAATAAATTATTATGATATGCATGCATTGATTATCCTATTGCAATAGCAAATTGTTAGATAGCTTACCAATGAACCGAAAGATCACCATGTTTATCAATACAATAAATGTTTTGATTTGCAAAATTATTTTTACCAAAAAATTATTGAAGATCGTTTTTTCATGGTATGTAAATAATATTGGATAGCTGACCGTAGTTTTCAATTAGGATGAACTTTCTCAATGAAGATTGTCGATATTGTAAAAAGGTACTTTATTCATGAGCAACATTTTAATTTTTCAACACACCTCGTATACAAACGCAAAAAATTGATATCTGAGTATTTCATTCTGGGTTTTAGGCCATGCTGAACTTTTTATCACGAATAACTTTTTTTTCATAAAACAAATAATAAAAAAGTTTTCTATATGGTGCCGACTTAATTGGACACAATTTACCTATTTATATATATACAGTATGACCCATTTAAAATAGAACCACCCCGGTAGATTACGCATTTTTCTCAAAAAATATTTTTTCTAATATTAAGCATCAAAAACTGTATCTTGACACTAATTTTCATAACTTTAGTTTCATTTCCAAGGCACTCTATGGTTTTTTTTTCTTCGTCGTTTTTGTTTTGATATTTGACTACACCACTGGATTCGTAGTCGTTATAAATAAAAATCATGGAAATTTCATGAAAAAATATTGGTTAACAACGAAGTTACAACAACTTTAATTCTGGAAACAAAGTATTTGATTATAATTTTTATTTAGATAATAGACATATTTAAGATCTGGAAACACTGCCGATACAAGGTAGAACACCAGTGAACTTCTACAGTGAAAATCCGAAGTCAATAGCTCATTCTGTTCTACAGTTATAACTCCTCAAAGTATAATAATGTGAGCAATTTGTGGTAGAAGCGATTTTGTAATAGAAATCTGACTACGCCACTGGATTTGTAAATTATATTCCCTTAAAATTATTTATTCAAGTTTAGGTTATAAGTGTATTAAAGAAAAACAGAAAATTAAAAATTTATTTTCAAGTTATGCAGTCTTCCATAGCCGATAAAAACGAAATGAACCCAATCAAGTTTTAAAGTATCAAAATTATTTATTGATTAATAAAACAGAAAGCAGGACAAAAAAAATTCTTTTTAAATTCTGCATGACTCAATCAAAACAAGCTTTTAGAGAAGGTATCAATAATTTGAGGAAAGCTAAAGCTAAAGCTAAATCAATAGTAGGCTGTGATTTAGTACACCACAAATCGCTCACATTACCATACTTTCAGTAGTTATAACTGTAGAACTGAATGAGCTATTGACTTCGGATTTTCGCTATACAAATTCACTGGTGTTCTACTTTGTATCGGCAGTGTTGCCAGATTTTCAATATGTCTATATTCTAAATAAAAATTATAATCAAATACTTTGTTTCCAAAATTAAAGTTGTTGTAACTTCGTTGTTAACCAATATTTTTTTATGAAATTTTGATGGTTTCCATTTATAACGACTACGAATCCAGTGGTGTGATCAAATTTGAAAACAAAAATTGCCTAATAAACTTTTGACGTTTTTGACAAAGAAAAAAAACCATAGAGTGCCGTGGAAATGAAACTAAAGTTATGAAAGTTTGTGTCAAGATACAGTTTTTGATGCTTAATAAAAAAAAAAAAAATTTGAGATTGACTGAAAAATGTGTATTCTACAGCGGTGGTTTCATTTTAAATGGGTCACACTGTATATATATATATATTTATATATCTATATATACATACATATATATATATATATATATAATAATATATATATATATTTATATACATATATATATATATATATATATATTATATATATATATATATATATATATATATATATATCCATATATATATATATATATATATATATGGATTGTATTGATTGTATTGATGGCTGGCAAACAAATACCCAACAACATAGCGTTGCCAAACTCCAAACTTAAGCTTTATAAGTTTGGTACTTCCTACCATAGTCATTCTTTTCAAAAACACAACCGCCATCTATACGTTGGCTCTGGTACTTCTGGACTACCCCTTTTGCAACTTTTATTTACATGATTTTCGAAAGTAAAACTTATTCCAACGAATTCCACATACTACAGAAAAAACTCAACTTTGGGAATATCATGTTTTGTTTCCATTCGAGAGAAATACCGTGAAATAGAAAGTTCACCATGATGTATACGTATACCCTTCAATTGAATCGAATTTGTACATATAATCCAATACCATCAGGCTATTAATTGTGGAAATAATTCCAGGTTGGCGCGAGATACTGTATCACCCATTATGTACTTTGATCTCCAGATACAATTATAGGAAATTGCAATTCCTGGTATGGCATGGTCAACGATTGTTAATTCAACACATATTTTCCATCAAAACAGAGGTGCCAAAACAATCATGACTAGTGTAATTATTCATTATATTTTGTTCTGCGAAATTCATAATAATACGCATCATGGTAAAATAAAATACCGCGGCAGTCCTTGGATTTCAATTGAACCATTCGCGGAAAAAAGTGATGCATTTCCCTCGCTGGTCAAATAAATAACTACAACATACAAGCATCCACAAACTTTTTTGCTTTCCTTTCCTGAATTGTTATAACTGTTCGATTGATCCTGAATTTTCCAGACTGCTCGAGACTATTATGATGAATAAATCAAGGGGAAAAATTCAAATGGATTTCAACAGGTTGTCGGCTATTGTGCTCAAAGTGTATTGATTTCACACCGGCGTTTTATTTTTAGCTCTCGCCGAGATTTCTTCAGAGGTTCCGTTAGCAATTCATTTTTTAAATTCATACCCTTTTTTGCAGAGAGGGTGTATGTTACGTGAATATAAAATGAACAGATTTGAACCAATGAATAACTCAATTTCAGTCTCCCGTAGAGAAACGATTATTCGCCACTATCGTATCAAACTATATGATTTACAGAAATACAGGGTGTTTCTTAATAACATGCTGATATTTAAGAAGGTTATTCTTGGGTCCATTTTGCGAAAAAAAAATCTTAACTTTTGAACTAGAGGGTGCTAAAGTTTGAAGAAAAAATTCTTTTTTTTATGATAACTTTGGTATGACTCTACATATTTTCGTGAAACGTGGTACGCATATTCTATGGTTCAAAAGCCATTTTCTGTTGTACACATATTTATTTATTGTTGCCAGTGGCGTTCGTGCAGGATTTGCCCTGAATCATTTTAAAGAGAAAATTGATACGCCACTGCTTTTTCCTAAAGTAAAAATCATTTTTGAAATCATCATTCGTTTCTGAGCAAATCTAGTCCACTTATTTTTTTTTTCAATTTACGTACGGTTTTCGCATAAAAAAATAAAATTCATTCAATTGCATCTCGCTACACCACTTGTCAATATTTGACAAATGAAGTCATTTTTATTCCAATTTTCATTTTTCGATCTAGAATGCCATGGATCGTGTGAAGTCGCAAACATGAATTTCTCCAGTTAACTCGATTTTTTCAAATGGGAAGGGGGTGGCTCGTTGGCTTTTTGTGAAAGATCATTCTTTTACGAATAATTTGTTACAACACACTTTCACCTTATTTTCTCTATTTTTCTGAATAATTGCTGATTTACGGAGAAATTCCTGTTATTCTAGTTATCCGCGACAAACAATTAAAGCTGAAAATTCATTTGTTGCGTAGTTTATGATTTGATATGGAAAATTATACTGGAAACGAGAAAATTGACATGTTGCTAATTTAAGGAGAATAGAGAAAGAATGCAAGATTCCCTAATCGTCGCCATCCCACTCGCATTATTTTCCAAAACTGGGAAGGAAAATGCGAAATGAACCAGAAGAAAATTAGTCTACTTGACGAGTTGAAAATGGTCTAAAATAGAGATACTGCTCTTAAAATTATGTGTGATAGCTCATTGGATCCGGAATAACGCCTAGAAAAATGTGCAAAAAGCGTGTATTAGCACATAAAAAATTGCAAAAATTATAAACAATTGAAGATGAAAAAAAAATGGTTTTTCGTTTTTTGCCAATATTTCATAAACTATTAATATTCAAGAAATTTCAAAGATGGATTCTGAAAAAGGAGAAAATTTCCAATTAAAAACTTCCAGCTCCCGGAACTCTATCTCCATTATTTATAATTTTAATTTAACGCTGAAAATGGGTCTCCGAGCGACATTTTTAGGTTGCGCGCGCGGCGTCAAAAGCGAGTACGACACATTAATTCATTTAATTAAGGTATTAATTACTTTTTTTGATTTGAAAAGAATATGGTGTATTCGAAACACAGATGGCATCCCTGCTTCCTTTACCAAAAGATGCATTTATACCCCAACTAAATCATTGACTATTCAATCATTCATTAATCACTGGGGTTTTTCCAAATAAATGAAAGAACAGCTACATAACGCCAATATTTAAAAACGGAGACAAGGCAAATATTATTAACTATCGCTCAATAACCAAACTATCAGCAATTCCAAAATAATTTGAACTATTTATATCCTGCAAGAACTTTATTATCAATGAACAGCAACAGGAAAGTCAACTGTGACTAACTTGCTATTGTATCAGAATGACATTGTAAGTGCTCTGGAAGCTGGGAATCAAATTGATTCCGTATATGATGACTTCTCACGAGTTCTCTATTCATAAATTGGAAATGCTTGATTTTCCACCATGGTTATTATCGTGGCTTAGCAGCTACCTTATTAAGAGAATTCAGTATGTTAAAATTGAGAACCATCTCTCTAATCCGGTACAAGTCACTTCAGGAGTTCCACAGGGATCTCATCTGGGACCATTACTATTAAATTTTTACATAAATCATTTGGCATCTCACTTTGATCACTGTCAGTGTTTGATTTTCGCGGATGATGTGAAAATCTATATTCCAATTCAGACTCCGAAAGATTGCTTAAAACTTCAATACGTAAATAGCTTAGCTCTCAATATTGATAAATGCTTCATAATATCCTTCTCAAAATCTAAACTCCCCTTGAATTTTCGGTACAAAATAAATGGATCAACCACGAAACGAGTTTACAATGTTGAGAATTTAGGTGTTCAGCTCGATTCACAACTAACATTTATACCACACCTAAATGCGACCATAAGCAAAGCAAACCAAATTCTGGGATTCATTCTACGCAATTCAAGCGACTTTTCAATTAATGCCATGAAGACTCTTCACAACTCACTAGTGTGCTCCATACTTCAGTATGCATCTACAGTATGCTTTCCCCACTACCAAGAACACATCAATACGATTGAAAGTGTTCAGAAAAGATTTCTAAGGCATGTGGCATACAGATTGAATTTACAATTTGGGAATTATAACTATGAAACTATTTTAGCATTTCTGAACATTCCAACCCTTCACAATCGGAGAATAAGAACTTATTACCTTGTTTAAACTACTTAATAATCAAATCTTATGCCCTCAACTACTGGAACTAATGAACTTAAGAGTACCGTCCAGCGCCACTCGCAACACAATTACAATACCATTTCATAGCACAAACTATGGCCTCAATAATTCACTAACTTGATTAATGAACATTTTAATCTAGGCTTGAATATTTTTGATGTGTCTCAAAACAAATTCAAAAATGCTCTCAAAAGATCTCAATAAACAGTACAATATCATATACCAATGTTACCAATCATAAATTGAAAAATTCCATAACTGATGTACTTTCTGTTCACATGTATTTTATCTTAATTTTAATGAGTTTATATATATTTCAATGTATTTTACTTATATCAATGTATTTTAATCAATGTATATATTGTAAAATGAGGTTATCCGTATATAATAAATAAATAAATAAATATTCAAAAATAATAGTCGACAGGAAAACTACCAATCAAACATTATCAGTAACTCAAGTAACGAAGCAAAATCTCTGTAAAACTCAGTGAACTCAAATCGAATCGGACAAAAGAGATGTACCATATCACTCTTGATCATGACGAAGAATAAATAAAAAAATATTTTAAAAACAAGCTCTCATTAAACTGCACAGAAAAGAAAAAATAGAACAAGGAGTTCACAAAACCTATAGAATAGAATAGAATATATTTCATTGGTCCATTCAAGAGAACTTTGACAAGTTATAGGAAAAGTCACGAAAAAACTCATATAAGTAAAAAGATACAAATTTGTCACTTTAACAAAGTCAAAGCATAATTATAAATAATTTATTCCCGTTGGAAATTTTATTTAAAGTTAATTTTTCAACAAGTTAAACGATTGTTAACTAACTTCTGTCTTAATTGTAAATGAAAAAAAATGTGTAAATAATTGTCGTAAAAATTTTTCGCTTCGTGGAGCCTTTCTTATATACATACTCAACAAGATCCCGCCATGGAAGTTAAAAAAAATTTCATACTTTGTTTATAATAATTTTTGTATTCGAACAGAAACAAAAAAATCCAAGTAATGTTAAAAAAAAATATTTTTTCCCAATCATCATATTATCGTTTTTTTATTAATACAGGATATAAATTTATTTGCAAAAAAAATTTTTCTCGCCATACTTTGTTATATTTGGTTGTTTTTGTAAATTTTAGAAATTTCAGGAAAAAAATGTAACAAAGTTTAAAAATTTGTTTATAACAAATCCGTAAGTTAATAAACAATGGAGGAATTTTTTTAAAAAAAAAAATCTCAACTAATTATTTAAACAATAAAAATACAAAAAAACGATTATAAACAATTAAAAATTGTTATTAAGGAAACATTTTTTTTCTCAGAAATCATGATATTTGTGATATAATGAAGTTGTGAAAAAAATATTTTCAAAAACATTGAAATAATCAATTTGTTTATAAAAAATTTATCAACAAATGGCGAGAAAATTTTTTTTTTCAACTAAATTTATATCCTGTATTGATAAAAAAACGATAATATGATGATTAAGGGAACATATTTTTTTTTAACAACATCACTTGGGTTTTTTAGTTTTTGTTCAAGTACAAAAATTATTATAAACAAAGTATGAATATTTTTTCAACTTTCATGGCGTGATCTTGTCGAGTATGTATATAAGGAAGGCTCTACCAAGTGAAAAATTTTTACGACAATTATTTAAACATTCTCTTCATTTACAATTAAGACAGAAGTTCGAGAAAATTTTGTTAGTTAGCAATCGTTTAACTTGTTGAAAAATCAACTTTAAGTAGAATTTCCAACGGGAATGAATTATATATAGTGTTTCTAATACACCATAAATTTTTCAAATTAAAAAAAATATATTTAATATCTTAAATAAATTAATCAATGTGTCGTACTCGCTTTTGACGCCGCGCGCGCATCCTAAATATGTCACTCAGAGACCCATTTTCAGCGTTAAATTAAAATTATAAATAATGGAGATAGAGTTCCGGGATCCTTAAGTTTTTCATTGGAAATTTCCTCCTCTTTTAGAATCTTTTTGAAATTTCTTAAATATTGATAGTTTATGGAATATTGGCAAAAAACGAAATGCGACTTTTTTTTCATCTTCAATTGTTTATAACTTTTGCAATTTTTTATGTGCTAATACACGCTTTTGGCACATTTTTCCAGGCGTTATTTTAGACCATTTTCAACTTGTCGAGTAGACTAAATACCAATAACTTCATCGTCAGTGAAGAAAAATAAGTAGACGAGTTGGCTTATGTTGAAGATGTAGGTTTTCCATTTAAAATTATTTATTCAGATGAAACTCGATTCATCAACTTGGGTCTGTTCAATCGGAATAATGAAAGGAACTGGTCTCAAACAAATTTACATCTGATGCAAGAAGGGAATTTTCAAGAGCGATTTGGTTTCAATTGCTAGATGGGTATTATCGGAGGAAAACTTTTGGGGCCAATAATTTTCGAATTTTCGAATTCTCGGAAAGATATCTACAGTTCCTTAGAAATCAAATTGATGATTTCATTGAAGATTTGCCACTGGCTAACCAAGTTGATATCCATTTTCAACAAGTTAGAGCGCCACCTCACAATTCTCAAGTCGTAAGAGAACATCTGGATGACACCTTTATAGAAAAGTGGATTTGCACTTATGGACCAATTCAGTAGACTGCGAGGTACATTCTTAAATTGTCATATTTTTTCATAATGTATTATTTCTTTTTCATATTCTAGATCACCAGATCTTACTCCGCTAGATTTTTTTCTCTGGGAAACAATAAAAAATCAGGTGAATAACACAGCATCAGCTACTCGTGAATAATGGAGTATGAAGTAAGGGTGGCATTCCAGAACATCAATGCGGAACAGCTAATCAATGTTGTGCGCGCAACAATTGGAGAAGTTGAACTCTGCCGTGATCAAGGGGGGTCATTTTGAAAATTCAGAACCTCAATGGACTAATTTGCGACCACTTTTCCATTTGAAAAAATCAAGTCAACTGGGAAAATTCATATTTACGACTTTTAAATTGTTCCTAAAACGACTGTGAAGTCATAAGCCTCAAATTCGTATTTTTTCCCATGTTACTTGATCAAAAATGAAGCGATTCGCATGATCCATGGCATTCTAGATGGAAAAATAAAAATTGGAATAAAAATGAACTTATCTGTCGAAAATTGACAAGTGGGGTGTTGTTGGATTGGGAATGTCAATCTCGATCGAAATAAGTAAAAATATATAGCATGTCCCATTTCAAAATAGAAAGTTGGTGTCATTTCCGGTCAAACCGGAAGTACTGTAAAGCAAGTTAGAATGTCTTAAAATGTAAATTGAACTATAATACACAACCCCCCAAATTTCGATTTTCTATATTCAATAATAACAAATTTATGGAGGTGAGACACCTTGGAGAATCACCCGGTATATATCCAAATTATTTCACTCATTTTTTCAACTTGTTGCACACCCGTGGATCACGCCTGTATAATTAATTCTTTTTTTATAACGAATTACAGTGTTCCAAAATTCGAAAAAAAAAATCTCCGTCAAATTCGACAAAATTTCGGGAATCGCTGTCCGTTCGACAGCTGAACGGCTCAAAGCCGTGAGAAAACACTGGCAATTGCCAGATGTAATAAACGATCAAATAATGTGGAATGTTGAAGTGATCGTTTGATAAATGTACAGAAAGAGTCTAAGCATCCTTATAACATTTCTTTCAGGCTACCGGCGATAGGTATTCAATTTCACAGTAATGAAATCAAACGAAACTCGTTATATCCAAACTGGTGAATGAATTCCAAACTTGTAGAGGAAGTCAACACACTTTGCAGCACAACGAATCACAGTTATGAAAAAATCAGTTGTAAGACCACAAAGACACGAACCATATTTCATTTAAGATAATATCGAAGGCCATTGTGACCTTGTAACCCAGAATGACAGGTGAACAGATTCTCTCTAGTGGTAAATTAGAAAGCTGCCTACGAACGAACTTTTGGCAGATTCGACTACTAATTTCTGATTTGCTGGTGAATGAAAGATCTTACTGCGAAAATTATTCCCATTTTCAAAAATGGTGACATCAATCTTCCCTCAAACTACAGACCAATTGCACTACGTCCAGTCATTCAAAAATTGTAGAAAGACACTTCGGATTCAGGAAAGAGAGAAACACGTCGAAAGCAGTACTCGAATTAGTCAATTACATTACTGATGGCTTCGAAAACAAAGAATCAACACTTGGCATATTCTTGGATCTGAGCAAGGTGTTCTACTGTGTCTCTACGGATATTTTATTGGCAAAACTGAGATACTATGGTTCTGTAGGGTGGCACACAATCTACTCACAACATATCTGAACGAGAGAAAGCAATGCGTATTATACGATGAAGAACTCAGTAGCATGCAAACGATCTTGGATGGTTTTCCACAAGGTAGTGTCCTTGATTCTTTACTTTTTTTGATTTATATCAATGACTTGTCAAATTCAATGACAACGTTTACAATGCTATGCGCCGATGACACCACCTTTGCCATTCAGAAAAATAGGGATGAAAAATCATATGAATTAGAAAAGCGAGTTATTCAGGAAGCTACGGACTGGTTCAATGCAAATAGCCTAAGTGTGAATAGAAGCAAGACCCAATCAGTTATGTTCTCTTTGGTCACATAATCCCTCACACAATGTGAAGTGTCTCGGCATAACCATTGACGTTAACTTGGAAACCTCATATTGATAAACTGGCAAAAAATCTATCAAGCAAAGTCTATGCAATCAGTTGGTAATGAAGTTGTCCATACCAGTTATCATGCAATGTTTCATAGTTCTCCAACCTATGGATTGATGAACTGGGGCACATCTATTTATATCCCGAGAATATTTACAATTCAAAAACGAGCAATCAGAGCCTTAGTTGGAACAGTTCAAATGGAGAGCTGTAAGCATTGGTTTGTGAAATTCAATATATTAACTCCACCATCATGTGTAATATACTGCAATTTAATACACATTCGAGAAGACTAACAAAAATATACTTTAAATGGAAACAACCATTCTTCTAATACTAGGAACAAAGGAAATATTAGAGCACCAAACCAAAGACTAGAAATGACAAGAAGATATAACTCATACATATCACTTTACAACTCACTCCCTCAATCAATGAAAAATGGAACCCTCACTAATTTCAAAAGGAAATTAAAAAAAAACCTATCAGAGAATGCTTACCATGATACGGCTGACTTCAGCTTTACCGAATGATTAATGATTATTGTCAATGTATTCTATCTCTTTGCGCCTCTATATCTTTGATTGTATATTTATTCATTTCGTGATCGTGTCGTATACAATTTATATTAATCATTTACTGTTCTACTCATGTATTTATTCATTTTGGGCTCGTATCGTATACCTTCTACCTTTTATACTAATCATTCAATGTCCTACTATAACTAGCACTAAGGTGTAATAGTTTGAGCAATAAAAAATCTAATCTACTAAGCGACCAATCAGAAAATATGTGTCAGAAAATAGTACGTGATGTGCACATGTCTGCTGCAGTTCGTTTTAACAATCAAATACCAAACTGTTTCGTGCTTTCGAACATACGAATTTTCTTGAGCAATAGTAACAGCTCTCTTTTTGGCCGTGTAAGTGGCACCGGAGCTAACTATTGTAGAAATCTATGGTAGCATCACTTACAAAACAAAATAAAGGGTTAGAAATGAATGATTTTGACACCCAATTCGAAATCTGGTACAATTGAGGACGAATCTGGTACAATTGAGGATGAATCTGGTACATTTTTATCGAAAAGGTCAGTACAAAGATATTTGTTTATCTTGCAACACTTCATTTATTTATGATCAAAGGACAGCGTTCATAATTGAACCCTTTAGTATTTTGATTTTTGGATAGTGTTAAGTGCTGTTATTAATAATTTCGTGTGTACTTTGTTATTGAAATCATGGTTTGAAGTATTTTTTATTTATAGTGAAACTGGTCGTAATGCCGCACGGGGAGCCAGACTATACAATGAACGGTTTCCGGGTTATTTATCGCCGATGATATAATGGATCCCTCATCATTTTATTTGAATTGACAATAAATAATTCCATATTTTTTATTTCAGATTCGATAAAATGAACGAATCACAAAACATAAACCAATGGAGTTTAACGAAAGCAGATATGTGAATCTTTTAGACTGCATTTTAAAGCCAAGCCCAATCACTAATAAATCATGCAATTCTGAAAGAAATAATTGTAGATGTTTTCAAGTCAATTTGGAAACAATATAGTGATATAATTAAAAAATGTTATCCTATCAAAAAATAATTTATATTATGTTATTATGTCTAGTACGAAAACACCCGAAGCGATTCCTTCTTTGAGATATGCACAGTTTTCGACTTGTTTTCCAGACTTTACGCTCGGCGACTCAATAATCCAACCATAATTGGAATTTACTACTTCATTCAAAAACGCATGTGATTTCTCCTATATTCTACGCTCCAAAATAAGCACGGAACAGTTTGGTGTAGTAAGAACAAACTTCAGCAGAAGACAAAGACAAAAATGTTCAAATTACTTCTTGTACACATCGTGTACTGTTTTTTGATTGGTTGCTAAGTTAGATCATTCATCAGCCAGTCGGATCTGGCAAACGTTCTTTCGTAGATAGCCCTCTGATACACAAGAGGCGCGTGCGTGAGTCTTTGGAACACTTCCTGGCAACACTGTTTACCTGTTTTACAACAGTGTTTTGATAATTGTGAATCGTTATGTGCTTCAAAGTGTGTTGACTTCATCTACTAGTTCTAACTTTATCTACCAGATTGGACATAACGAGGTTTGTTTGTTTTCAATAATGTTAAATTGAATAATATTAATCGTCTTTATTATTTTCAAATGAAGTTGATTGAGTGCTAGACGCAATCAAAATATTTTTCCACTCAACCCGAGAAACAGAGATATAGTAGAAGGGTAGTCGTTGCTGACTAGTTAGTTATGAAACTCGAGGATATTGGGGTTTGCAAGCAAAGGAAAGAGAAAACTCTTCTCAGATCATTCCAAGCTTTCGGAAGTATGTATTCCCATCATCAGGGAGACTACAATCGAAGAACAATACAAGTGAGTTATTTTATTTAATTACAGTTCATATTGTGATTTACATCTATGTTGAGGTTAGCTTCCATGATGTTACACAAAATTTGTATTGTTCGTACATTGTGAAACAGGTCAAATGAAGAATAACAATTAAGTTAAGTGAAGAGTTGTAAAACACATTGAAATTGTAAAAAACTATACTTGAGTTAATCTCACCATGTGGTGTATAAAGTGGTACTGGTACATGTCATTTTATAGAGACAATTGACATATGACACACGTCAACTATGACGTTTGAGGTTAGGTGTTACCAACTGTTGATTTTTTTTAACAATAAAATTCGAAATATGACCGTATTGTGGTTGGACTTCAGGTCGTATTGGATAACATGGTTTCATTGTGAAAACTTGGTTTGAGTCTAGTGACAGTAAAAAGGAGTAGATCTCCCTTGAATGATTGATGTCACTCTTTTTGTTCATGCAATTATTTGATTGTGAAATAGAAGCCATTTCTAAGAAATTTCTTTTTGATATATGTGCCTCAGTCGCTGACACTTCCACTGCTTCAAAATTCCTTCGGTGATCCAAACTGTTTACGTGTTCTGCTAAAACGCATCTTTCAGGATGCAATCTGCAATCACTTTTGTGTGGACAATGATCTGATGGTTTGGCCTATGTATTGTTTGTCGCAACCTTGACAAGGAATACTGTAAATGACATTTGTAAGTGAGGTTAGAGAAATTTTGTCTTTCATTTTCGAGAAAATTGATATGATTGTTGACACAGTTTCATTTGCAATTTTGAAATTGTCTAGATAATTGAAGTTTAGGAGTGATCTCTCTCACGTATGGAATTGAGGTGAAAATAGGTTGAGTTGGAACCGTGTCAATTTCATTGTTGATCAAGGCTGTATTGACTACGATATCATTAGCATGTACATCAATGGTAGCCGATGTATTGAATAGAATGCATTCAAAGTAATGATTTTGGATATGAGTTATCTAGAAAAAGTTTTAAAAGTAGATTTACATATTTAGTGTGAAAAATGGTGTTTGAAATTCTAATAAATTACTGTTTTTGTTCTACCAGGTTTACTTTCATAGATTGCTTGTGATACGAGTTATAACTCAAATATCTTTCTGAGCTGCATGGTTTCCTGTGCCAATCTATCACTATTGTATTATCCAAAGTTCGGATAAATTTTGTGTCCAGAAATGGTACGGATATGTGGATCATAGCTGTTTAAAGTATTTAGAATCTCATTCAGCCCTTCTTTTGGCAGAGCCACTATGATGTCATCAACGTATTTTTTCATGAAATGTAAGTTGAAAGATAACACAGGAATAACTGTATCTAGCATATCATCCATCACATACGCTGCTAAAATAGGTGAAATGGATGCCCCCATTGGGGTACCAAAAGTGACTGATTCGTGATTAGGACATCAAATTTATAACCGATAGGCATCTTTGCTAAATAATATTTCAGTTCAGAAAAATTCGAATTTTCCCACTTCTCATGGAAATACCCCCGTATCTATGGTAATTAGTGGATTAGAGCTCTGAAATTTCCACAATAGGTAGATAATGTGGTTCAACGAAAGCTGAAAGCTCAAAGAAATATATTGTCAAGTGTCAAATTAATATCTGAAATAAGCAATAATCCAGATGATGTAAATGTGTACAAATTACTAAAAAAAGAATATGACAAAAACATTGAAGAGACCAAAAAATCTGCATGTAATCAACATATCTGTTCGGCCGAAAATAAATCTAAAGCTACATGGCAGGTTATAAACTTCGAGAGAAATAAAACCAAATCCTCTCCACAAACGAAGGAAAACATTAATTCGAATGATTTCAATGGCCATTTTGTAGGAGTGGCTGAATCTATTATCAAATCTCTACCTGTTAAACCCAAAAAAGATCTCTTAAAATTTTCAAAAACCTTTCCTGCGCCCTCTTCTTCTTTCTTTTTATATCCAGTAACTCCATGTGGAGTTATGGATGCCATAAATTCTTTAAAAAATTCTTCATGTGTTGATGTTTATGACTTAAATAGTAGGATCATAAAAGAAACAGCACATATTATCATTGAACCACTAACCGAATTAATAAATCTCATTTTTAGTAGTGGATAATTTCCGGATATTTTCAAATATGCAAAGGTTATTCCTGTATACAAAAAAGGAGACACATCACTCATTGACAACTACCGTCCCATATCAATCATATGTATATTTTCAAAGATAGTGGAAACATTTTTGAAACTTAGACTAACAAAATATTTTGAAGACCAAAAATATTTAAGTGACAGTCAGTTTGGCTTTCGAACTGGATGTTCAACTACAGCGGAGGTGTTGAATGTGGTGGGCGGAATAGTTGAAGGTCTTGAGCAGGGGAACCATACAGCTATTACGCTGTGTGACCTGTCAAAGGCTTTTGACTGTGTCGATCATCACATTCTACTACAAAAGCTGCACTACTACGGCGTCAGGGGGGTTGCCCTTTCTCTCCTGGAGACGTATCTAACAGATCGTTTCCAGGCTGTCTATTACAAAAATAATACATCAGACATTAAAGGAATTAACCATGGAGTGCCTCAGGGCTCTGCATTGGGACCGCTTTCATTCCTAATTTATTTAGACGATCCTGCCAATTTTATGTCACCGTACAAATGTGTTCTTTTTGCTGATGACACATCATTCATCTTCTCAAACCGGACTACGATTTATTGTTAGATCAATCCAGAGAAATTGAAAAAAAAGCAGAAACATGGTTTATAGCACATAATCTCAAACTGAATAACGATAAATCTCAGAGATTAACCATTACTACACATCAAAATAGACAACACGAAGAGGAGGTTAAGTTACTTGGTATCACACTAGATCACAGGTTAAACTGGAATGCTCACACGGAGCAACTAAAGCACAAGCCATCTAGTGTATTGTTTCTCTCACGACAGATTAAGTATATCTCCAATAGTGATGCTCAAAGAACAATATTTTTTTCCCTGTTCGAGTCTAATATGAGCTATGCCATTCCTCTTTGGGGTAATTCATCTGCAGCAAGTACCATCTTTACTCTGCAAAAAAAGCAATTAAAATTTTGGCTAATGTAGGCCTGAGAGAATCTTGCCGACCATTAGTTCTAAGATTAAAAATTATGACTCTTCCGTCCTTATACATTCACAAAGTTCTTATTGAAATTCATAAGAGAGCAGGTAGCCCCATTGTTCAGAGTTATATTCATAATTATAACACTAGAAATGCTGAAAATATCAGAATTTCTCGACATAGGCTCTCTATATCACAGAAAAGTTCTATGGATTATAAGCTATACAATGTGCTTCCTCATCATCTTAAAATATTAGATCTTACCAAATTCTAACAAATTATGAAAACATACTTTTAAATAACTGTTTCTACTCTGTCAGAACATTTCAGACATTTCTTTTGTTGATGGGAACAGACTCACCGAATTGTAAATTTTGAATTTTAGATTTTACATTTTCAATTATAGATTTTAAATTAATAAAAAAAAATAAGAAATTTGAATGTGAAATTTTTGTATTTTGAATTTTGAACTTCGATTTGAAATGTGACAGGGATTTGTGTTATTTGTATTTCTTCACATATTCTATTTCTTTCAGTTTTGTTAACTACAGTGTAAGTCCTTGACCTGCTATAAATATGCATCTGTATATAACATGGTTAAATAAAGTATCCTATTCTATACAGGGGATGAGTCTTAATAATATCTGGGAGTCAAATTTGCTGAGCTTCTAGAGGGGAGTACAAAAATATGGATTTTCTGAAGGAAGTTTTGAACTATATTTCCCAAAACCTCACAAAATCGAAAAAACTGTTCAAAATGAAAAAAAAACAAGTCAGACTATGTTATTGAAGCATATCTCTAAGAGAATCTTTTCTCTTTCTAATAATCAATAATCATTAAAGAAACAACGACTAGACACAATGTAGGAATATTTCTCACCCGATATCACGTTCCACAGTTATAAACTCTGCAAAAATCGTTCTATCCACCGCCCTTGGCGCGCAGTGTATGTCACACAGGTCAACCCCAGGAGAGATTCAGTCTCAAACTCGGTATATCTAACGATCTTTGGAATTATAGAATTCTACTGCAATTATTACGGAAGATACGCAACCCTTTCCATGGTAAGTGACACAAATTCGGATTTTTCAGAATTGAAAATTTTTCAGAGAAAATATGGATTGCAACTGATGTCGATGTCCTGATCACGAAACCGTGAGACATTTGAGCATATGCCCCCCCCCCCTAATATTATTTTTCGCAAAAATCGGAATATCCATCGCTTCTGGCGCGCAGTGTATATCACTCAGGTGAGTTTTCTTTGAATTTTCGAACACTAAAGTTTTTGAGCACTGATGGAATTCAGTTGTGAAGGTACTTGGTAGCTGAAGGAGCGTCGGAATATTTCTGTCGCATATCCATCGTGGGTAGCCTGCAACTAATGTTATATAGGGATGCTCAGTTTTTTTTATACATTTATCAAACAATCAGTTCAACATTCCACTTTATTCGAATGTGTATTGCATCCAGCAATTGCCAGTGTTTTCTTTCGAATCTGAACAGTTCAGCTGAGGTTAGGCAAACAGTAGACCTCAAAATTTCACGAATGAAACTATAATTTTTCATTGAATGGCATTATACATCCGCCAATCACTGATGTTCATCAAGTTAAATTACACCTTGTATACATTTCATATACCCAACTATCGATAAAAGACCAAATTGTAAACAACTGACGTTACATTATCCCCATCATTAAATACTAAAGGAAAATATCACACTCAGTAGTACTATCAAGTTTATCGAATATTTTACGGTTATAGAGAGGTGTCAAGCACTTAGGACACATTCTGGTTCATAGTCCAAGAAGAAACTGATATGCAATTGTTGCCAGAGAGAGGAAAGAAATCTGATTCATGATGTTTTTTATTCAGAAATTTCTGCTATGATTTTTTATACGTTCCATTAGGGGTTCATCATTTGAACACATCCTGGCCGTCGCGATTCACTGATTTCTCATTTTTTAACACTCATGTTCATTTTTTCGTCCTTCCAATGGTCTAGACGTGTCTCCTATATAACAAAGAATAATTTAACTTTTCATGTATGGAACCTGACAACAATATTTAGTTGACGCTTCGCTCGGAGGTGAAACGACATCTATCACTTTTTATCGCTGAACTCATTACTGGGTCCTTACACCGTATTGATTTCACATTCATCAGAGTTAAATTGAAGCAGAGCGCTCATTATTTCGAGAATAACTCACCTAATGGATTTTTCTCCACGATAAATTGAAACAAACATAAACGTTTGATTTAAGTTTCCCTATCGATGGAAAATCCACTTTGTAATTGAAGTCCGTCATTACCATTAGTCCAAATAGACAGAGTAAATGGATATGTGACTTAAAGTACCAATTTATTATCTTTGGCTCGATACCCATGCCAAGTTTATGGGTTCTATTTCTGGAACGCCTCTCAAGTTCTGTTACCGAACTTATAAAATTACAAAATTACATTCATTTGTATTTCAGCGATGCCGTAATATTGATTTCGAAAAAATAATCAAACGAAATTATGGCCATAAATCACAAATTTAGATCATCGATAAATCTTCATGGATATCAAATCTGATGAAAGGAAGACGGGAAAAATTTATAATTGGAAATTCATAAATTCCATTGGGTATATGTGATGGTGAAATATTTATCACTTCATTTCAAAACAATTTTTTGGCTACTGGTCCAATGATTCGTTACATGAATATTCTCTGCAAGATGATAGCATATTTTACGGCATAAGAATCATCATTCCAGAAAAACTTGGTTCTCGATTTCTTAATGAGCTGTATGAAGCTCATACAGAAGTAGTCAAAATGAAAGCTATTTCGAGAAGCTATGTATAATAATAATAATACTGTTTATTTAAAATAACAGAAAAATTAGTTTCTACATATAATTCAAGTGAATAAACAATGGCATGACCGAAGTAAAAATCCCGTGATTTAGCCACTTTAGTATTAAAACAATGAAATATAGCTGATAGTTGAGCTAGGTTAGTTAAATAAAATAAAATATCAGAAGTAAAACAATGTAATTTAAATAAAAGTTGAGGTTAGTAAGTAAAATCAGGTAAAATATCAGAAGTAGCATAATGGTAAAATAATGAGTTGAAATGAATACAAATACTTTTTTGGTTAATGTCACAATATTTTCAAGTTTAAATAATCAATGAGGTAACAGTCATACATTAATATACAAACACACATATACGCATATAAGTAGTTGTTTTCTGTTAGACATTCATTAAAAATAACTTCATTTTTATCGTGGATTTTTTAATTCACAGAAAAATCTTTCTATCAATATTCAATTGAGAATGTTTCCCTTTTCAACATGAATACCCCACAAGAGGTTATCTTGACGATGGGAGATAGTGACTAAAGTTTATCTTCCAGTCGCAGATGATTCCACATCTGATTTTATGAACATCCTGTTTATATTTTCAACAAATCAATCTATCATACCCCATGACAGGTTTTAATGTCAGAAAACACTAATTTCAAAAGTGTCTCTCCACTTTTTCCATCTTTACCAAGTGAGATTGCTTCTTGAAAATGTGTTTCCCATTTCTTCCGGTCTTCCTGATGATCGTGGAAGCGTGAAATAGATTTTCGTCGACAAAAATGTGTTGAAGACCTAGTGAATGCGATGTCTCCCTTTTGGAAAACATTCTTCTTTGCCTCATTCATCTTTATGAGTTCTTAATTAAGACTGGAATAGAAAATCAAATAACTATCTGAATGAAAATGCAAATTTTCAATTTCAAATGTTTCTTTTGAGTTAGGGCCTTTTCAGAATATCTATCAGATGTAGTTCAATGTCCAGCGTGGCTTCAGCCGGAGAAGTAGTTGTTTTTTGTTAGACATTCACTAATAATAACTTCATTTTATTCGTGGATTTTTCAATTCACAGAAAAATCTTTCTATCAATATTCAATTGGGAATGTTTCCCTTTTCAGCATATACATATTTACTAATACACATTTCTTTGGCGTATATAAACAATTATATTTTTTAATTACACTAATTGGTGATTTTTTCAAATATGTTCCTGTCAAAACTTCTTATCCAAGTTTTAATTTGGTTTTTGAAGTTTCTGTGAGATGGAATGGTTTTAATATTTTCTGGTGATAAGTACCAAGTTTTCGGGCATCTTGGGATCACAACACCTCGCTCTTGTCTCCTGATATTATATGGGTGATCGTTACATGTTATTTTTATTTCATTTTTGTATACTTTTAATGATAGTTTTTGGCAATATAGTTCCCTGATATCGTATATGCCGCTTTCTTCATATAGTTTCTCATCAGCGTAAGTCCTTCCTTCTCCTAAAATGACTTTTAATATTTTTTTCTGTACAATGTTCAAGCGATTCAAGTGCGATTCATTAACTCCTTGATTTCCTATAATACCGTATGTAAGCTGTGATTGTGATAATCCATAATATATTATTTTCAAATGGGTTATATCTAGATATTCCTCAAGACTTTTGAATCTTGACAAAAATCCTCTCAGTTTTTTTGTTAGATATGATACATGTATGTCCCATTTCATGTGTCGGTCCATTATTATACCCAGATATTTTATGGAGCTTACTTACATTCATTGTAAGTTTGTTTAATTGAAACCACTTAATTATATTATTGAAATCTTTCACAGTTTTTTCTTTGAGCTGTTGCCATGTGTCGGCGTTGTGAAAGATTGCTGTATTTAAACAATTGTCTAATGAAGTTGAAGTTGGGAGTACGGTGTTGAGTTCTGACAACCCTCTATGCTCATTTCATGAGAAGTTGATAGACACTCTCAATATCAAGCTTTCCAATCTGCAGAATAAGAAAGAGAAATGAACCAAAAAAATCTTGAATCACGAAAGGTATAAAAAATTCAGAAAAAATCTGAGATCTTTAGTAATCTTTTTTTTTTTTACAGAAAATGAATCATTCCTGAACTATGTCAATAAGTATGAAACAACTAATAAAAAAGTCATGAAACTTTCTAAAAAAATATATTATGAAAGAAGGCATTCAGAAGCAAAAAATCAGAGTGGAGAAAACTTATGGGCAATTATAAATAGTCAGAGAGGTAAATCTGGCCATACTTCCACTTAGTTACTTATGGATCCAAATTTGATGAATGATTACTATTGCTCAGTAGCTGAAATAAATAATAGTTTAAAAACACCAAAAAACACGCTTTTATAGAAAACCAAACTAAAAAAATAGAAAAATATATATATATATATATTTCATTTAAAAAAAGCGTGGGGTGCATGGTATCGCCCCGGCCAACAATTACCTGTGATCTGAGACATTTATTACTTTACTGCCCTAGGTGTGTAGTGTACTATATGATTATTGATACCATGCACCCCACGCTTTTTTTAAAATAAATTATTTTTTTTCATTTTCTCAATTTTTTTAGTCTGGTTTTCTATAAAAGCGTGTTTTTTAGTTTTTTAAAACTATTAGTTATTTCCTACTTTTTGGTGTGGTTTATTCATGAAAGCGTGTTTTTTTAATTTTTTTTTAAACTATCATTTTCATAATTTTTTTGCAAAGAGAAAAATGGAATAATCTTATCAAATTAGGTAATCATAATATCCGACCCCAAAAACCCCCACATACCAATTTTGAATAGAATCAGACCATAATCACAAAACTCGTCCGCCATCTTGAAGCCGCCATCTGGAATTTTCCAATTTCCACAAGAGAATCATAATATTCGACCCCAAAAACCCCCACATACCAATTTTGAATAGAATCAGACCATAATCACAAAATTCGGCCGATATTTTGAAGCCGCCATCTTGAATTCTTCAATTTTCACAGGAGAATCATAATATTGTCAAGTATGAAAAATATCACCCGACATAAATATAGCAATCATTTCTTTTTCAAAATTCAGAATTAAATTTGAACATAATCAAGCCCAGAGTAGAAAATTCCATAGTTCATTTATTTATTAGTAATTCATCATTCAGTATCACATTTATTGAAGTACAGTATTTCCTGCATATTCAGAGTTCATCGCCGTTCATTAACAGGTGTCGGATTACAATTCAATTCCTGAGTACTGAATGGCAAAGACACTGATTCTGCAATAGGAAGCGCAATAAATCATGACTCAACGATATTTTTAATATAAATTGAAATGATTGTTTTTGGCTCGGTTCTTTTTATTGTGCCTGTTTATGCTGCCAGTCCATGATGACACATCTCCTTTTCTGGGTTGTTATTATAATGTAAGTGTTACTTTTATTGATTTGTTTTTGGTACATAACCCCATTGTTATTTCACTATTTTTGTATTCACCATTGTGTTATTTTTTGCCCTTTTAGAATTTTCAATAAACCATAATAGTTTTCACTTCACTCTTTTTATTTCACTATACCAGGGTGGTCACAAGTCACAATCACAGAATTGAAATGTTTCAACCTCTCGCAAGCGAAGCAAGACAATTAGTGGGCACCCCAAACAGTTAGGGGGCCAGGATTTCACAGGGTCTCCCAAAGTAGGGCGTGACAATATTCGATTTTTTTTTTTTTTTTTTTTCACAAAAGAATCACAAAACTCGACCCCAATAACCCCCACATTACCAATTTTTAATAGATTCGACCATAATCACAAAACTCAGCCGCCATTTTGGAGCCGCCATTTTGAATCCTTCAATTTTGACAAAATAATCATAATCTCCTACCCCAAAAATCCCCACATACCAATTTTGAATAGAATCAGACCATAATCACAAAACTTGGCTACCATTTTGAAGCCGCCATCTTGAATTTTCCAATTTTCACAAAAGAATCATAATATTCGACCCCAAAAACCCCCACATACCAATTTTGAATAGAATCAGACCATAATCACAAAACTCGGCCGCCATTTTAAGCCGCCATTTGAATTTCAATTTTACAAAAAATCATAATCTCCTACCCCAAAAACCCCCACGTACCAATTTTGAATAGAATGAGACCATAATCACAAAACTCGGCCGCCATTTTTACGCCGCCATCTTGAATTTTTCAATTTTTACAGAAGAATCATGATATTCGACTGCGAAAACTCCCACATACCAATTTTGTATGGAATCAGACCATAATCACAAAACTCGGTCGCCATTTTGGAGCCGCCATCTTGAATTTTCCAATTTTCACAATAGAATCATGATATTTTACCCCTAAAACCCCCACATACCAATTTTGAATAGAATCAGACCATAATCACGGAACTCGTCAACCATTTTGGAGCCGCCATCTTAAATTTTTCAATTTTGACAAAAGATTCGTAATCTCCGACCACGAAAACCCCCAGATACCAATTTTGAAGCGAATCGGACCATAATCACAAAACTTGTATGCCATATTGGAGCCGCCATTCTGTTTTTTTCCACACAAAAATTTCTCAATTCATTGTCACCAGAATTATGTACACCTGCCAAATTTCAAATCATTCGGACGTCTGGAAGTGCGTCAAAATCGCGCCCAAATGAGTCGGTTACAAACAAAAACCAACAAACAAACAAACAAACATACAAGTGAAGCTTATATAAAGCGTGTAAAAATAACCTCTACTTTGGAACCACAAAATGACCCAATGTCATATATGTCAGGAATGTTCATTCCGGAGACATTTCGCTTTCTACTGATAAATCGTCATGATTTACATGATACGTCAAAAAGAAAAAATCGTGTGGTGAGGATGAAATAGCACTAAATATACTAATAAATCTCTCGGATAAGGCTCTTGTCACCCTTGCAGAGGCAAAAAATATTTCATTCGCTACAGGCATATTTCCCTCCAGTCTGAAGTTGTCTGTTGTAATTCCATTATTTAAAGGAGGAGGCCCATCAAATCCGGAAAACTTTCGCCCAATTTCTCTTTTATCCACACTATCAAAAGTAATTGAAAAATTAGTGAAAAAACAAACCTGCAGCTTTCTAAGCAAACATAATATTCTGTCACCATGCCAATTCAGCTTTCAGAACTCTAAAATTACAAATGACGCTTTTTTCACATTTTTAGAAAATCTTTATTTGAAGCTTAATACTGAGGATGTAGCAGCAGTAGTCTTTTGTGATTTTTCAAAAGCATTTGACTGCGTCAATCATAAACTGCTTTTGAAAAAAATTAACGGGTATGGTTTCAGAGGAATTGCTTAGGATTGGTTCGAATCATATTTGTCAGGACGTTATCAAATTGTACGCAGCGATGGGAAATATTCGGAGATTGGCAGCATAATGCATGGAGTACCTTAAGGTTCGGTTTTGGGCCCAGTTTTGTTTTTTCTTTACATAAATGATTTATCCACTATAAATATTCATGGAAATTTTGATATTTTTGCCGACGACACTACGTTGTTTTGGAGTGGGAAGGATACAGATACTTTGAAAAATAATATTTCCCTTGACGTCGATGAAGTAAAGCAATGGTGTGATGCCAACTTTATGTGCTTTAGTATATCTAAAACCAAAATACTATCTTTCAGATTTGGCTTTGATGACCTGACCCTGGGAAACCAGGCAATAATAAATAGTGAATTCAGTTAATATCTAGGATTACTAATCGATCATAAATTGAAATACATGGACCAAATACAAAATCTGAACAAAAAAATAGCATCAGGCTGTTTTGCGGTTCGAGTAATATTTCATGAACTAGGTCAAGATTTAGCAAAAATAACATATTCGGTACTCGTTGAGTCCCAAATAAGATATGGTATCGCATTCTGGAAATTCTGTAGCTCTCAGCTGTTGAATTCAGTCTTTGTTCTACAAAAAAGAGCACTCCGTCATATGTGTGGTGCAAAACCGAGAGACCACTGTAGACCACTATTCAAAAATCATC
This sequence comes from Gonioctena quinquepunctata, assembly GCA_018342105.1. Classification (NCBI taxonomy): domain Eukaryota; kingdom Metazoa; phylum Arthropoda; class Insecta; order Coleoptera; family Chrysomelidae; genus Gonioctena; species Gonioctena quinquepunctata. The sequence continues at coordinate 68,217 of JAFIRS010003599.1, read as the reverse complement.
AAGTATCGACAGTTATTTGCCTTTTTGTACTGGAAACTGCTTGTTTAGTCCATAAAAAATATAAAAATACAGTGAATGTTAATAGACACGAAATGGTTTTCATCTGAGATTACCTATTCCAAGAACATCACTAGAAAAAAATTCTATAATATATGAAAACTTGAAGATATATGATCCTCTAAGCAAATATAAAGAATGTATGTGATGACAAACAATACAGGAAAGGCGTGAAAAGTATGCTTGCCACTAAAGCATACCATAATTTAGGGGAATTTTACTGTGATCATCTATAGCTCAGAATTGTTTTTAATGTTTTATGTAATTTGTATCAAATTCTAATTTCACAATTGTGTGACGGTGTGTACATTATATACATGTTTCCATTGTGTGACTAATCTCATCAATTTAATTTTGACTGTAAATGCTTACGCCGCCATTTGTTTTGTTTCACTAATGTATGTGTATTTATAAGTATACGTACATGTGAGTTTTTATATTTACACCGGCTTTGTCAATAAGAATTATGTTCTTTGATAATAAAGCATATTTGATTTGATTTGATTTCATTTGATATAATCTTCAAAACTCAGAATAGTTTCTTCAGATCGCATTTTTAGAAGACTTCCTATATAGATGGTGAATAGTGGAGGGCCCAAGACTGTACCTTGAGGAACACCGTGAGTAACTGACCTAGGAGTACTCACCACACCATCAATGTCAACTACTTGTTTTCGATTGCAGAGATATGATCTCAACAGGTCATACGGCTTACCCCGTATACCAATATTCCCTAGTTTTTCTAGGTCTTTTGTGGCATACAGTATCAAAAGCTTTGGATAGATAGGCAAAGGAAAAAAGTGACGGTTTAGACATATCAAGGAATTTGTAAATATGGGATGTTAAAGCAAATATTGCATCTTCTGTCGATCTTTCCTCCCTAAACCCATACTGTTTTGCCGAAAGAATACCACCATGTTTGTTCATGAAATGTATCATTCTTTTATTTATAATTTTTCCAAATTTTTTTGCCATGTTTGAAATCAGGGATATGGTTCTATAATTCGAAATTTGAAGTTCATCCCCACTTTTGAAGAGTGGTTTGATAACACCAGTCTTCTTTATGTTGGAAAAAACACCATTTTCAAAGCAACTGTTAACAATATGTGCGAGAGGAATTGATATTGTATCCGATATATTTTTCAACATTTCTACCATAAAGCTTCATCCCCAGGACTTTATTTTTGATTTCAGTTGTTCGATAACCTGTAGAACTTCCTCTGTATCGGTGGCGTGTAGGAACATACTTTTATTATTTTTGGTTAAATCAACTTTGAATGAATTGGGTGTTTCAATTCTGTTAGCAAGCGTCTGTCCTATCTCACTATAATGTCTGTTAATTTCATCAGATATGTGATGTTTGTTTTCTATTATATCATTGGTTTCTAATTTGATTTTGCTAATTGTGGTTTTGGGGCGCAACTTACTGCAAATATCATCGATAGTGTTCTAGAGAGCTTTAGAGTAATTTTGTTTTTAATTAATTCGCGTTGGTAATAATTTTTCTAAGCTGTTTCTGTGAGTATTTTCAATTTCAGTTTGTAATTATTATACGTTTCCTTGAGTTGGATATATGGGGTTTTTCATTAACAGTGCATATAAATAGTTTTTTTCCTTTATTGATGTTAGCAGCCCTGACGTTATCCATTTTTTTCTAACTTTTAGTTTATTCTTCGTTTTTATTTCAATTGTGTTTCTAATTGAATAAGATTTCAATTTTTCTATCAAAATTTCACATTTAGAATGGGTGTTATGTTCTTCATAGATGTTAGTCCATGTTTTATTTTGAAGCTCCAAACTCAACGTGTTGTAATCAGTATATTTAGTTTTTTTCTTGGGTGTTTTTTTGACAAATATTTTTTCCATATCTATCATGAGAGCAATAGGTCTGTGATCGCTCATCTTTTCGTGAGAAATTAACGATTTTATGCGGTTATGGATTTATGTGTTTGTGTTCACGAAAAAGTTGTTGAGACACGTTGAGCTTTCGGGTCGAGTTATTGTGTTTATATAAGAAATAAATTCGAAACTATCCATGTTACTTTTATATTCCTCTACATATTCATTTTCTGATTATAAATCGATGTTCAAATCACCAGTAATTGTGTGAATATCACTCGGACCAACATTTTGAAGATAGTTGAATAAACGATCATTGAAATCATTTGGGCAAGAATTTGGAGATATTGAGGTCAGTATAATTATTTTGGTGTTAGTTTTGATTTTAAGTTCAAGGATATTCATTTCTCCCAAACTAATATTTGACTGTTCATAGTCGAGTTCACTTCTTATAAATATAACTACTCCATCGTTTTTGTTGGATGCGGATTCATTAGACAATGTATTGAATCCGTTCATTCATTCTATATTTTTAGCAATGCTTCGTATATTGGTATGAAAAATCTTGAAATCGATACATCTTTTTTCAAAATATATATTGAAATCAGTAACCCCTTTGATATCATGTGCCTTGACTTGATCGTTTTGATATTCTTTTATAAAAGGATCCATTATATTATATGAGGATGCCCTTCATAATGAGAATTATTATAAATATGAAACTGAATAGTAAGTTTTTGTTGAAAAAGGAAACATTCTCAATTGAATATTGATAGAAAGATTCCACATCTGATTTTATGAACATCCTGTTTATATTTTCAACAAATCGGTAAGTAAGTTTTTTATTATTTCTGCTGGTTTCCATAGTAGGGTTTCACAAAGCGAGTTTTTGGTCTATCATGTGCTCTAGTTGAGGGTTTGTGTGATGGAAATGCTTTGGGGGTAGCCTTCAGTTTTTTCTCTTCTTGATCAAATATTTTGTTTGGTATAGTTTCTCCACTGAATATCCCTGGTATGGTTCCTAGAGCGGCTAAAGATAATTCATGAGAAAAAAATAACGTTTTGTTGAATTTTTATCGTTTTTTATTTGCATTTTCTTTGTATTCATTCAATAAAAGATTTATTTTGGTTGAATTCTATTTCTTAAATCATCACCGCCCTAGTGCGGTAAGAAATTCATAGTAGTCGGGTAAAAAGCACTAGTGCGGTGATACAAAACAACATCTTTATGACATTCAAAAAAGTGTCAAAACACAGTCATTACTTGACAGTTGTAGATAAATATTATTATAATTATGATGATGTTTTGACCTTCTTTATTTATATTGAAAAGAAGTTATTGGGGTTAGGTCTCTTATTCGCTGTGTGCAAGACTGGTAATGCCCTCTAGTGACTCGGGGACTGTTTTATTTCCAATACTCACTATGTTACAATTCAAATTTTTCAATAATTTCTTAATAATCTACCACGATGTAACAATTTTGTGTTCACTACTAGTTCCAGATGAATCTAAGTTTTTTTCTGTCAAAGAAAAAAGTAAGTAAATGATAAAAAATATGTGTATTGATACGATAGTTCACCGCCTTTGGAGGTTATCCATGTAAAGTTATGACATTGTCTGAATGATATTTTGAATACTTCTGTGTACTTTTAGGTACGGCAAGTAATGTGCTCAATAAGGTCGCAGGTTCATAAGGTCTTCAAATCACATCAAAATATACTTCAATGTCAAAAGATGAAATCTCGTGGACAAAGCAATAATAAATAAGTTTAGAAACAACACAGAAAATTCAGGAGAATAAACACGGGAATATCAAAAAAGCATTGTATGTTAAAAAAGAAAGATGAAAACACAAATAAATATAAATAAATACACACAAACCTATATACATCCTGGGTGAACGAATAGTCATAAGTTAACAGAACATTAAAGGAGTAAATAAATGAAGTATATAAATTAATAACATAGTTTGAACCCAAAGTCTTTACACTGTTTTGTAATTCGTAGTGACTATTAGCAGTGGACATATACAATGGTTAAAAAAGAAATGATTTCATAACAGTATGCCATCCATATCTTTATCAAAGTATTCTTTAACACTATAAAATACCTGGTGAATGAGAACTTGCTTTACAGACTTTCTGAACTGATCAATTGATTGGATATCTTCAAAATTAGTCGGAAGATCTTGAGAACAAAAAAAGTGAGGGAGCCAAGTAGTTTAACGAATTAAAAAAAGTACCCATATAACCCTGACGGAAAACCACCAAATAACATCAGATTCAACGCAAAACTATTCAATGAAATTCTCAAATAATATAATGTTCAGAAAAATAATGAGGTTACAATTGTACCTGAATATGGGATCCCACTTTCACCCTTGCAAGGATGTAAGAACGTTGAACGGTCCCTAAATAATACAAACACGTTCAACACTCTCTAACACGTATAATTATCAACAAAATATTGGGTATTGCTAGTACAGTACAAGTAACGATGTTTACTCTTAGTACTTGAACTGCATCACATTTAACATTAGTTTACATGTAAGGCCAATTCCTTTTGTAACCGGAACCAGTTCGGGAAAATCAAAACACAAATTATTAATCCTCTGCTAGGTACTTTAATAGAATGCCGTGTATCATAAAGAAGTCGGAAAGACATCAAAAGTATCTCTGTCCTCTGTTCATAAAGCTGATTGAACAGTTTACAACACCGTCCAGGCGTTCCCGAACTCGCAGTTTAAGTCGATATTTGCTTTTCATCACCGGCTAACACCTTCCCACGGAACTTGGTTATTACATTTACTACCCACTTCTAGACGATCAAATAGAAAACGGAAAACATCTCAAATACTTATCGAATGAAAACCTCACGTCCCGGAATCAGAGATTCAAGTATCGTGGAATAACAGAACACTCATCTCCCTGCTGCAGCTTCTGTGATGCAGTTGGAAATGTATGAAATTTACACGTACTATTTTTGCAATCGACTACACAGCAATAGCGAGGGCTCATTGTTATTATATGTATGTTGTTATACTACCCAACTGTGACCGATGCCACTACGATAATAATAATGTTTATTCATCTGAAGTATGGTTCAATATTTTTAAGTGATTCATAAACGGGCAGACCTCAGAAACTGAAAGTTTTCAGCTTGTGCTTGTGATTACCGGGATCATTACCTACTTCTGCCACCATGAGCGCTGTTATAGTTTCATCTATCCCCTCCAGCCTAATGCACACAGCAATAGAAAACCACTATTTCTCAGTTAGCCAACGTTTCAGCAATATATTTCGCCATCCTCAGGGCTCTGAAATATAAAATTATCGACCATAACAAATTTTTCTTTTGTAATGGTCCATAATTGTATATTTTAGAGCCCTGAGGATGGCGAAATATATTGCCGAAACGTTGGATAACTGAGAGATATTGGTTTTCTATAAGAGACCTAACCCCAACAACTTCTTTTCGATATTATTATAATTATTATATTAACAATCTTGTTTCGCATCGTGTCGTTCCATTAAGCCGTCCAGTCCGGCACTGAGAACAACAAATACACCAATTAAAATTAGGTAGCCCCAAGTAACATGAATGAGTTTGTTATCTAAATATCTTCCAGCTCACCTCCCCGGAGGCTCGCAATCCTCCTTTCTTCTGCAGTATCAACATCATTAAAAGTTCGCCAGATAAATAATGTTTCCCTTTGCCCAACTAGTGTTGTTCAACAAAACAATGGTTCTCGTTCCAGGACAAAATAGCCCCGATCTTAGAACAACACAATATACACCTGCGAATTTCCCTTTGTTAAATGTTTGGTGGGATGTTTAACTTGCATCGATTGTGGAATTGAGAACACTTAAGGTTGTTTTCGCGGTACACTATTTCAGCTCATCACTCGTATCTTAATTATTTTTCATCGAGATTTTATTTTTATAATCCTGTGAGATTGATGCGATTCAATAATGAATTTAATGATTTCATAAATGTTTTCAACCCATTTTTAATTCCATTTTATTAATAATCTGCCTTTTTGAATGTGTATATAATATATTTTACATATACCAAGTGATTCTCCAATGTGGCTAACCCCTATAACTTTTTCAGTATTGATGATAGAAAAACGAAATTTGAACGTTGTGTATTAATGTCCAATTTAAATTTTTTGACATACCTACTTGCTTTGCCGTACTTCTGGTTTGACCAGAAATTACCCCAACTTTCGATTTTTAAATGGGACATCCTATATATTTTTACTTATTTCGATCGAGAATGACATTCTAAATCCAACAACACCTCACTTGTCAATATTCGACAGATGAAGTAATTTTTATTCCAATTTTTATTTTTGGATCTAGAATGCCATGGATCGTGTAAATCGTGTGATCAAGTAACATGAAAAAAATACGACTCTGAGGCTTATGATTTCACAGTCGTTTTATGAATTATTTAAAAGTCGCAGATGAGTCCATTGAGGTTCCAAATTTTCAAAATGACCTCCTCCTTGTTCAACTTTTTCAATTGTTGCGCGCACCACATTGATTAGCTGTTCCGCAGTGATGTTCTGGAATGCCACCCTTTCTTTATACTCCAGTTCTTCATGAGTGGCTGATGCTGTGTTATACACCTGATTTCCATTCGTTCCCCAGAGAAAAAACCTAGCGGAGTAAGATCTGGTGATCTGGAATATAAAAAAAACATTATGAAAAACTTAAGAATGTACCTCCGGATGAAGGTCCATTAATGCCAATCCCACTTTTCGGGGAAAAGGTTTCATTCAGTTGTTCTCTTGACGAATGGGAGGTAGCGCTCCATCTTGTTGAGAATAGTTATCAACTTGGTGAGGTGCAAATATTCAATGAAATCATTAATTTGATTTCCAGGAACTTAGATATCTTTCCCAAAGTTGTCCGTCAAAGTTTGGGCCCCCCAAAATTTTCCTCCGATAATACCCATCCATCAATTGAAACCAAATCGCTCTTGAAAAAATTCCTTCTTGCATCAGATGTAAATTTGTTTTGAGACCAATTATCTTTTATTATTCCGATTGAACAGATCCAAGTTGGTAATTTCTCTGGAAAAAGGGGGTATTACTCTAAAAATTTATGCAGAGGGCGGTCATCCTCATAAAAAGGGGAGAGAATACTCGAACAACCCAGAGCTAATGCAAAATCACTGAGGACAGTAGAGAATGGTGTAACAGAAGGGGTAAGGGCAAATCCGAACAAAACAACACTAATTTCCTTCACCCGGAAAAAACAGGGGAAAGTCTCATACCTCCCAGACTATTCGGTGAAACATTACAAGTAGTAAGGCGGGTTTGAAATATCTAGGGCTGATTCTTGACAAGAAACTAACCTGGAACCCGTATCTTCAACATGTATCCAACAAAAGAAAAAATAACCTTCATGATGTGCGGAGAGCTTTTTGAAAAACCTGGGGCTCAAACCGAAAAGCCTCCTGGCTTTACACGCGAAATAAGACCAAGAAAACATGGCTCCACTCTTATGGGGAAAAAAAAATCAAGACAGGAAAAACCAACCTTAGGAAAATCCAGGGTTTTCCGGGTTCTCTGTATCACGGTCAATGAACAGCACTCCAACAGCTGCAATGAAAATCATCCTGAACCTCAAAACCCCTTGACTTACATGTCATTGGAGGCCTGGATGAGTCGCTCAGAACTGAAACAAACAAAAAACTGGAGAATCCGAACAACTGGACATACCAGAATCACTCATGTAATCAACATCGAAAAGAACTCAAAATGATTTCAGATTACATGCAGCCCCTATACTCATTCAAAAACCATTCGAAACACGATTGATGGATCTGGATGGGCCCCAGTATAGAGATCACAATCAACTGCGGACATAGTCTGGTATACAGACGGTTCAAAGACAGTTGAAGGATCGTGAGCAGGAATACATGGGGTAAGGCCAAGAAGGGATTACATAATACCACTCGGCAAATGCTTCACGATATCCCAAGCTGAAACACATGCTATCATGGTTATGCATTCAGAAGAATCTAGAAAGTGGTTATAGGAAAAAACACATCTACATTCTATCTGACTGTCAAAGTGCTATCAAAGCTCTTAACTCTGAACAGATAAAGTCCAAACTGGTCTGGGACTGCCTCCAGAACCTCCTCGAGCTGGCAAAACACAACAAGGTCACCTTGATGTGGGTGCCAGGTCAAAGCGGACCAGCTAGCTAGACAAGCATCTGAAACGCTATTCACAGGACCAGAACCTGCACATGGGATTAGCAAAAACCGATGCAGGACCCTGATCGACGAGTGGATAAAAAAAAGACACCAACAATATTGGGATCAAACTGTCGAGCAAATACACAGCAAAGTCATGGTAGGGCATCCAAACCGGACCCTGACGGCTGACCTTCTGAACCTGAACAGAACGAAAGGCTCGTATAATAAAAGGTCTGTTGACTGGACACTGCGGCCTAAAAAAGCACCTAAACACCATGGGAGTACGCAGGGAAACCGTGGAGTGTAGGCTGTGTGATGAAGAGGAGGAAACAGCCTCTCATATTATCTTCGACTGTGACGCCGTAAGTAGTAGGCGACACAGAATCTTTGGAGAGATCAGCCCGGAAACAGGCATGAATCCGAAGAACCTTATCAACAGGCTCCTTAACCTGATTGAAGGCACAAACCTGTTTGAATGAGGAACCACTGACGACAGAGTGATACAATAGACCCCAGCTGGTCGCAGTGTCAAGGAAAGCTAAGTGCCAACCCTGTCTCTGGCTCGTCAGCTTTCAACCAACCAACCAACCAAGTTGGTGAATCGAGTTTCATCTGAATTAATAATTTTAAATGGTAAAGTACATCTTCTCCGTATTCAGTAAAAAACCAGTTGCAATAAGTTGATCTTCGGTTGTGGTCGTTATCGTAAAGATGTTGGTGTAGTTGGTAGTTGAATGATCGATAATTATATATGTGAAGAATTCTCCAAACGGACGAATAACTTATATCACACTCAGAAACAATTTGGCTAGTCTTATTCTCTACCAACTGAGCTATCGAAGACCCTGGATTCAACATCTGCATTTCGCGATACCATTTTTCCCAGAATTCAATGTCAGTTGCTGAAACATGGAAAGTGGAAATATGGAATGCAAAATCAACGTGTGTTGTCAATGGTCATCAAGAACAGATTTTACCTATCGCCGAATTTGCCGGCTTCAGTCGATGTTCAGGCGGCTCTGATCTCCGGCCATGAGATTATTTTGCCAAATCTAATTACGAGAGTAATAATTTTTAATGTCTTGTGAATATATCAAAAATGTTGAGGAGTTTGTGGCATTGCAGACAAATTTTCAAATTGCAGAAGAAATCATCTTTCACGTAGATTTTACATTTCATATTTTAACTTTCCATTTCATAATTTCAGTTTACATGTTTCAACAACTAACATTCAATTCTGGCAAAAAACGGTATCGCTAAATGCATATGTTCAATCCAGGGTCTTCGATAGCTCAGTTGGTAGAGCATAAGACTAGTAATCTCAAAGTCGTGGGTTCTAATCCTGCTCGAAGATGTTTTTTTTCTGGAATTTAAAAATTCGTCTGCAATGCCACACATTCCTCACTATTTTCCACAGTTCAATAACTTGTTAGTGTCAATTTAGGTGTCTGAAACATTATGGCCACTAAGCAGAATCACCTCAAAGGTTCTCAAACTTGAAAGTGGAAAATAACCGTTGCGGTAACCATTTTGTACCACTTGAATAATAATCAGAAGTCACAATCACTTTCAATAGATTATGGTAGTTTCGGTGACGTTTTAGTAACTTCCATCAAACCTTCAATGTGGCAGGCCCTTGATTGTGATATGTGGTGGGGGTTGCCACGTTCTTGCTATCTCCATAAGTGATTGCCCCGTTAGCATTTAATAAAAGTATTACGTGAAACGTGAATGATATTTATTCAAAATGGAATGGGTTATGCGTTTTCAATAGACAATTTTTCTTGATTATGAAGTGAGCGTGGATTGGTTCGCGAGATGACAAAAACTAACCTAACTTTTCTCAAATTATTTTATTGTGGCTTAGAAAAAGTTCGTTCTACCCATTATGTGAAACTGGATGATATTTATTCAAAATGAAATGGATTATGCGTTTTCAATGGACAATTTTTCTTGATTTTGTATAAAAAGGTTAGTTTGAATAGATCGGATCTCTGACTTGTACGCCTGCTTAATATTCATACCATAATTGTTAAATCAGTTTGCACTAATGCCATAATTTTAATCAGTTGATAATTGATAATTTTTACTTGATAATTGGTAATTGGAGCTGCATTAATCCACCAAACTTGGTAATTTTTATGTTATAACTTTGTAGTGGTGAGTCATAGGCCTGTGACATGGGCACCACTCTCGAGTGGTGGAAAAGTTAATAATTCAGTTCCACGTGCCACTTTATGATAAGAAGAACTCCAGAGTGGTATATTTTCAGTTATGTCACTTTGAAGTTATATTCTCCAAAAGATGCCATCTTTACAGAAATATGCTGAGTCGCCATTATTAGAGAAATGAACGAAACATTCAATAAATATTTATTTGTTGTCAGTACTGCATCTATTAAAAATTGTTTGGGAGTTTTTGGGATCGGGGATCATGATTTCTTCCAGCTCAAACTTACACGGAAGATGCTCTATTAGAAATGAACAGATCGAGGCGGACAAACAAAAAATGAAAAAATAAATAATAAAAAAATCTTTTTGAAGACAAGCTTCCATTTAGGCCGTGTACTTCAACGTATAAAACAAGTTCAAGTCATCGCTGAATTATTTGGTTTCCAAAAGCTTAACGCGCGAATTGTAATAAAATTAATACTTCGACAAGTTGATACTTACCAACCATTCATTGTCCAATGAAATTACTTTTACGAACATTTTGCGCGACGAATCTTTCGAAACCAAATAATCAAACAAAAAATAATCAAATCATTGTCAGCGATGACTCAAACTTATTTTATACGTTTTAGTACAAGGTTTGAATGAAAGCTTGTCTTTTAAAAAGTTTTTCATTAGTAGTTTCATTCTATTGATGATAATAAACGCTTTGATCGACAGATACGTAAACAAGGGTGTGGACCTATCAAAAGGCAGAGTGAGCTCTGGTTCGAGCTTTTTTTTTTTTTTTGGAAGCCATAATTTGAGTGCAAACTATTAGAAGTCAGATGAAATACAAATGTGGTAGGGTGTTTTCTGTTTGAAGGACAGGGGGAAGCGAACATGTTTGTGCACTATGCCTTTTACAAAAGAAAGGGTGAGTGCACTTACTCGTCATCTGAGCATGTACTCCAGTCAATAATTGAATTTTTATTCACATTAAAAGAGAGCACTTTCTTTTAATTGACTTACTCATAATTTTTTTAGCATGTACTCCAACTTTATGCAGTTCACTGAGTGACAATCTAGCTGAAGTTTGAAAGCCGCCAACGCAGCGACTTTAAATTCATTACCAGAAAAATCCCGGCCAATTTATCTAAAACAGAATGAAATTTTTATGGAACGGCGCACCACACATAATATTAAAAATCTAAGAGAAGCAGTATTTCTGGAATTTTTTCTGGAAATTGCCGGAGTTTTAAAGTCATCAACGTTATGCTCGATGTTAAAATCTACAATAATGATTAAAAATAATATTGATATCAGAAAGTCCTCAATAGCGTGAAAGTTGGCAGTTTCCAACTTTTCCAAGCGAGTAGCAGCAACCCCTCCCCAGCTCAATATGGCATATTGATTACGAGATTCCACTAGAGCGAAATAAATGATCTTCTAGTGGTGAGTGTCAAGTAATTCACTCAAATATTCGAATTTTAACAGCATACTCCTTAAGGCTTTTGTAACATTCTCAGTGCGAACGTCCCATCTCATGTGACTATCCATTGTTACACCTTAGTATTTAATGGTATCTGTTCTGGAAATATCAATAACCGATTTGTTGTTATGTATATTGAGGGTGTTGAAATTCGGTAGATGATTTCTGTGAGTTGTAAAAGTCATAAATTTGGTATTTTCAAAACTTATTCTTAGTAATTGATTATTAAACTAGTCAATTATCTGTGACATATCGGACTCTACCATTTCTTTCAGGTTATTCCAATGGTAATCCTCATATATTATCACAGTATCATCTGCGAAGCTGATTATAGTTCCGGTAGTATTCGAAGTGAGTGAATTATCTCTCCTGAACTCAGTTTATTTTCAATTTGTACAAATTGTTTCCTCTGGTATAGATAACTTTCTAGGAGATTATACGTTGTTCCTTGAACTCCAATATCTTCCAAGGTTTCGAGTAGCTGTGTATGACTAAGCCTTGGAGAGATCTAGAAATATACACAGGCTAGGTTTTCCGTTAACTATCGCTTCATAAATTTGGGATGTTAAGCTGATTATAGCATCTTGGGTGTGGGTGATTTGACTGGTGCTTGTGGGCGAAATGAAGTGAGACAAATGTCTATAAATAATATCCAAGACGAAGGAAACGTATCAGTAAACACAATTCCAGAGACAATCATGAATTGGCCATCCATCACATTGGAACTATGAGTTTTGTCTTTCATCAAGGGGGATTTCATCTGAAATTCGACTGAAAACTGTGATCCATTGATTGGTTTTGTTTTATATGGATATTTTGGTAAGCTCAGCACAAAACTTATATTTGGAGTGAAAATTTTCATTTATTCTTAACTACAGAGCAAAAAAAAATATATTAGAAACATCGAAATGGTATAACAGACACATGGATTAACAAACAAATAAATAAAATTTTAGGAAGGCAATAAATAAAATTTTAGGAAGGCAATGAACCCGAACGTGTGGCCCTATGGTGCTTGTATAAGCCGTTTTTTAGATCGCAGGACGACGACCAGGCGAGAGGTATGACTGATTTAGTTTTCGACCCGAATCTTTTATTATTGAACATTCAGTGTTTAAATGATAAAAAAATTGATGTTTCATTTGCAGACATTGATGAGTTTGATTTGAACTTTATTTGTATTACTGGAACATGGTGCAAACGAGAGTCAGTTAACTCATTTCATTTCAATCGCTTTTCTCTTAGTAGCAGTTATTGTAGAGGTGAAATGAAGGGTGGAGGTGTTGCTATACTGACGAAAAATATAATGGGCATGAATAAACTTGATCTAGATGAATACTGTACTGATAGAGATTTCGAAGTTTGTGGTATTTCATATAAACTAGATTCAGTTAACACAATTATTATATGTGTTATAGGTCCCCTTCCGGGAACATAAATATTTTTTTGAATAGGATGTATGACCTACTTGTTGATATTTTCGAACCAAATTTCAATTTGTTGGTATGTGGGGACTTTAATTTGGATAGTTATTGTAGTCATCCTTCTAGAGATCTTATCAAATTATATAATGTATTTGAATCCTTCAATATGAATCCCATAGTTCTTTGGCCAACAAGAGAACGAAAACACGCTCACAACTCTCGATCAAATATTTAGTAATTTCATAAACCATGGAACATGTTGTGTTGTGGAAAATACGATTTCTGATCACAAATCAGCTTTGTTCTATTTCGGAGCGATAAAAAATTCCAACCGGATAACTGTACAACCTAAACGTATATATGACGCGATTCAAAAATTTGTCACTGATATCGAAAGTGAGAAATGGACAGGACTTTCTGACATAAATGAACTAGATCAAGCTTTTGAGTTCTTTTTTAGAATATTTTTATTTTATTTCGACATCCATTTTCCTAAAAAGTGTCATAAAATCGATTCTCTGAAAAACAAATGGATTAATGATAAAGTTAAATTGTCCAGCCAAAATCTAAAAGACCTACATATGTTGAAAATGAAGTTTCCGGAGTTAACAGATATGTATAGAACAGAAAAACAAAAACATGATCATTTGATTTGTTGAAAATATAAACAGGATGTTCATAAAATCAGATGTGGAATCATCTGCGACTGAAAGATAAACTTTAGTCACTATCTTCCATCGTCAAGATAACCTCTTGTGGGGTATTCATGTTGAAAAAGGAAACATTCTCAATTGAGAATGATCATTTGATTACAAAAACAAAATTTTCAAAATAAAATCAATAAATCTGACAACCCAACAAAATCGGCATGGCAAATAGTTGCTGAACTATCAAATAAAACAAAAACTGTTCGGGATGAAATTGAAATAAAAGTGGGGGATTATTTTGTGAAGGAACCAGCGACTGTAGCAAACTTATTTAACAATTATTTTATAGAAGAACCCCAAAACATCGTCAACCAAATCGACTGTAGAGGTCCTGATTCAGATTTCTTTATTCAAAAGATCGCAACATGATGTGGCTACTTTTTCCTTACTCCGTATGATCAGACTGAGCTTTATGACCTACTACGAATAAAATTGAAAAATAAGTTTTCTTCAGGTCACGATGAAGTACCCATGTTTCTCTTGAGAAAAACACTCCATATCCTATCCACTCCACTTTCACATTTGGTGAATCTATCATTTTCCACTGGCAATTTTCCAAATATGTTGAAAATTGGAAAAATTTCACCAGTATTTGAAAAGAAGGACAAACATTCAGTAGAAAACTATAGACCAATAACAGTTCCATCAAGTTTCTCAAAAGTTTTCGAATACGCGTTCTTGAACAGGCTTCTTTCTTTCTGTCATAAATTCAATATTTTCTCTAGAAGCCAACATGGATTCATTGAGGCAGGCGAGTGCCCTGTGGGAATCTTTTGTGATCTCAGCAGGGCATTCGACTGCGTCAATCATTCTATATTACTCGAAAAATTGGATAAATATGGTATCAGAGGGCTATCTCTGCAATGGATATCAGATTATTTGAGGTATAGAAAACAGTATGTCACTGTGAGCAACAAAAACTCTGAAATGAAGGACATTGATCTTGGTGTGCCTCAGGGCTCAGTTTTGGGCCCAGTATTGTTTATTCTTTTTATTAATGATTTGAGTATTTTATCAGTACCGGCATCATTAGCTTTATATGCATATGATACATCTGTGATCATATCAGATCAAACCGATCTAGCCTTGACATATAAATGCAACACAGTTTTCTCCAGATTGCACGAATGGTATTCTGCAAATCAGCTGTTTCTAAATGTTGGAAAACACAATCCATAAGGTTTCATAACCGTCAAAAATTGAGTCAAGATATCACATTCGGCTCAGATGATGCCTCAGCGCAATATGTCTCTAGTAGTAGTAACGTATTACGTTTTTAGGTTTTCAAATGGATTCATGTATAAACTGGAGAGGTCACTGTCAATCACTGATATCAAAAATGAATTCACTATCATATCAATTCAGAACCACTAGGAAAGTGTTGGAAATAAATCAGCTGATTTCACTCTACTATGCACGAACTGAAAGTAGATTGCGATATGGTATATGCCTATGGGGTTTATCTGTATCCTCACACGATGTTTTTATTGCCCAAAAGCGAGTTTTGCGTTCTCTCGTTGGTATATCGGGCCGTACAAGTTGCAGGGATGTCTTCAAGTACCATAAAATTTTAACACTTCCTTCATTACTTATTTTTGAACTCTCTGTTCACTCATTTGAGAATAGAGGTACTTTATTCAGTACCAACAAAGTCAGACATCAATTTGATATCCGAACAAAAAATGACCTTCAGGTACCTTTTAATAAATTTAGCTTTTCATTCAACTCTCCTCCCTCTATGGCGCCCAGGGTATTCAATAAACTGCCAAAATATATAAAAGAAAGTAAATGTATTGAAATATTCAAAATACAATTGCGAGAATTTCTTCTTGAAAAGTGTCTGTATAGTGTTGAAGAGTTTATGTCGTAGAAACGTAATGTTTTGTTTATGTGCTTTTATTCTGAGATGTCGTCATGTTCCTTTTAGAATGTTCTTAGGACAATTTCAATTGAGGTTGATAATTTTCACTTCAAACCTGTGGTTTCAGCTTTTTGGTTTTATCTGAAAATTGAAATTCTGAATTTTGGAATTGTTGTGTTTCTATGTGTTTCTATGTTTTTATATTTACCTAGATTTAAGTGTATGACTCTTCTTATGCGATGTTATGTTGTCTACTGGAAAATAAAGATCTTATCTTATCTTAAATATTAGAATAAAATTATATATCTGAATATTCTATCTGCACGAAGACCAGTTCCCTGAAGCAATAATGTATTACCTTCAGTGCCTCCTCCTAACAGTAACGAAATGGTGACTGATGGAAGTGCTCTTTGTCTATTGACAAGTGCTTCTTCATCTTTATAAACTTTATGTTTATCTCCATCATGATTCAGGGATTTCAAAATCGAAGGCTTAACTTCTCGGGTCAAGATTTCAATGAAATTTGTTATACAAAAATACGAGTCTCAAATTTTTGTAATAGACAAGAAGGCTTTATGAGTTACTTTACCAAAGATGGTGATTTGGTGTTTTGTAATGATGTTGAAGGACTTCTACAATACTTGCGTTTCCCTACACAGTATCAGGAATGGCAACTTATTGATTCGTCAAAAATCAGTTTAAAAGCTGTTTCACTTCACAATGGCAATAACTACACTACCAGGAAATCCTCAAGAACTTATTTCTGCTTATAATGCTATGAAATGCACCATGTGGATAGTATTTTATTGAAAAAAAATTATTGCATAAAATGTAGACGAGGTAAATATTTTTTATTACTATATTTTGATTCAAGAGCAGAATACAGAAACAATCCTCTACTATTTTCAAACAGCGAATAGAACAACAACATTCTTCATGCAACAGAAAATTATCTTCGAATAAAAAAAGCGGTGCACGACATTGATCAGTAAAAGTGTTTACAGAAAGGTACATTATCAAAAATAAACAGGCAAATGTGACGAATGTTGCAGATTGTACAATCTCTCCCGATGAATATTATGACTATTTCATCAAAGCCGCTAATGCATCATACAATATTTGCTAAGCACATACACGTCTTTTTAATAATTCTTGTCGAAACTAGGTCGTAACTTGAAGAACTCTATTCATGTCAGGGATGCGATTAATAATGATAATTAAAAAAACAATTAGAGAAGGGTTCTCCCTTAATCTGAACAACATTATAGCTATGAAGGATATAATCCTCATTTCAACAAACTTACAAAATGAATACATATATCAAAAAGTGGCGCCCTGAAAACATCCAAGGTGGTCTCAATACATGAAAGAGAATCCTACACAAAGCCTGTCCACCACATTGGCCGTTAGCAGGGTGACACAAACAGTTAACAAGGGGTGTAAAAATAATGACTTCGTCTATGTGGAGTATTTCGATCTAACAAGAGCGTTCGACTACATCTGGCATGGGATTTCACAAGGGGAACTACAACATTCCTATTTCCATGAGAACTGCTATGATAGAACCGAAGCAAGTGTGTTCTTTTTCAGAATAAAAAATATTTTCCTCTCAGTATTCAGTACGTGTTGCCCAGGGGTCTATTTTGAGAACACTACTCCTTGTGTTCATTAACGATCTACCGAAACGATCCAATGAAAATATAATCAGGAAAATCTATACAAGTGTAGAAAAGGTAAACTAATTAGTTCACCCCGATGGGTAATTGCGTTCACCAAATGATATTTCCTATAGAAAAAATTTGCCTATCAAAATTTTCTCTAGAAATTCAAAAGATACTTCTCTATATAGTTTTTGATTGATGTTTCGGGGACAATATCTGCCCTCGTTCTCGAAATCTTCTAAATCTCCTTTAATTGTTTCAATAATTTGGATTTTTTCTTGCAGAGTCTTTTTAGCTTCTCCAACTGAGATCTGCCAAAAAAGTTTGAGAGTGACGTATTGCTCATTTGATATATGGGGTGTTGTTCAGATCAGTTTATTAGCATTCTACCATATCTCACTTCCTCTCTGAGTAGAGGTAACCATGTATGATCCATTTCAACAGAATTTGTTGAAAAGCAGTTGTTATTGGAAAGAAGAATACAGGCCGTTTCTCTCAATTTTCTCCTCTCATCAAGATTTTTGTCCTATTCCATTCAAGCGTATGATCGCCATTGGATGTGAGGATATGTTCTGCAACTTTTGATCCGGTTATTTGTCGATTTCTGATGTAACTCTGATGCTCACTTTGGCGCACTTCCAATGGTCTTGACGTTTCACCTATATAACTATCACCACACGAACAAGGTATGTTGTAAACACAGTTTTTGGTACTTTCTTCTGCGTTTTTTGGTTTTGTTTGTGTTAGTATAGATCTCAGTGTGTTTGTTGTTCTAAATGATGTTCTCACATCATACCCATGTCCAATTCGTTTGATCTTTTCAGATAATCCGGAGACATAAGGTATTATGTTGGTTGTGAAATGTGCAATGCAAACAAAACACAAGCATGTCTTTTCTCTAGAAAAGCCGATCTCACTGTGCCTAACATAACTTTGTCAGGAGTAACCATACCACTGAAGCCATCCATATCGATGCTTGGTATTACTATCAGCAATAACCTTTCCTGGGAAAATCACGTGAGGTCCATTGCCAAAAGTGCATCCCAAAAACTTGGTTTTTTGTTTCGTGCCAAGAGCTATTTCACCCCCAGTCAGTTGCTTATGATCTATAAGGCACAGATCCGACCTGTCCTGGAATACTGTTCCCATATTTGGAGTGCGGCACCTAAACATATCCTGAGGCTATTGGATTCTGTCCAAAAAAGGGCAATTCGTCTCGTCGGTGATGCCTCGCTTACAAACTTGCTCACTTGTCTGGAACACCGTAGAAAAGTTGGCGATTTGTCTCTATTTCATAGATATTTTCATGGGCGATGCTCTTCTGAAATATCAACAATGGTTCCTGCTTTGGCAGTCTCTTCGAGATTAACCCGTCAAGTTCAGTCATCACACCCCTTCGTGGTCACTTTGGAGACCTGCAGAACATCACTTTCCAAAGACTCGTTCATCCAACGAACAGCGAGACTTTGGAACTCATTGCCTAGGGAGGTGTTCCCCGAGGCATACAACCTTCAGAAATTTAAGAAGAACACCAACTCCTACCTTCTTTCCCTAGGTTCCCATGATGTTCTCTGAACATTACAGGATATCCCTTTTCGTGGGAACCAGAACATAAAAAAAAAAGTACTCCTGTTGGTTGTGTTGATTGGTTATTTGATGGATTTTTGTTTTAAATGTCAGTGATTGTTTTTTCCACAAACTGATCCGGATATGCATTTTCCTTGAGAACAGATTTTATGAGGTTTATTTCTTCCTATAGATTCTGGTTGGAATTGCAAACTGTTTGGGCTCGATTATAGAGACATTCAACTATGCCTTTTTTCACACTGGCATGATGGTTTGAGTTGTAGTGTAGATATCGATTGGTATGCGTCTTCTCTCTGTGTACAGATGTTTCCATTCGGAATTATGATTTTTGGATCATGACATCTAAAAAGGGGAGTTGGTTGCTTTGTTCTGATTCTAACGTAAATTTGATCGACGGTTCTTGACCGTTATATGATCCAAGAAAATGTTTAATTCTTCTTCACTTCGATTCCAGATAGCAAAAACATCATCCACGTATCTCCACCATATTTTAGGACCATTGTGGAGTGTTTCAACGGAGGATTCTTCGAAGTATTCCATGAATATGTTACTCAAAATGGGTGACAAAGGAGAACCCATCGCCATACCAAACTCTTGTTGATAAAATTCGTTCTTGAATTGAAAATATGTTTTTTCTGTGCATAGTTTGAGCAATTTTATGATGGCACTGACATCCAATTTTGTTCTTGTCTTCAGTGATGTGTCATTTTCTAATCTTTCCTCCACGATTTCTAGAGTTCTATCAATAGGGACATTAAACAAACTTTCGACATCAAAAATTACTAGAAGATCTCCATCTTGAATTTGTAATTCATTCAATTTCTCCAAAAAGTGAGGGGTATTCTTTATAAAACTATTTCCATTTCCAGATTGTGGTTTCAGAATGTTGAGTAGGTATCTAGCGAGTTTTTGTGAAGGAGATCCAATGGAACTTACAATAGGGCGTCGAGGATGAGATGGTTTGTGTATTTTTGGTAACCCATAAAAATGTGGGGGTTTGCTGTGGTGTGATACTAGGTCCGTTCTGTTTTCAAGAGTATGTTCTTGTGTTTAGCTGAAGTTCGGTATATTTTGCTTTCTATTGATGGGGTTGGACTTTTGTATACTTTGTTTACTGATATGGTAATGTCTTGATTGATGTGTGTATGTGGCTTTGAGATCATTTGTGTTAGTTTGTTCTCATAATCAGTAGTGTTCATGATGACTGTTGCGTTACCTTTATCAGTTGGAAGTATTTTGATCTGATTGTCTGATCGAAGAGATCTCAATGCATCTCTTTCGTATTTGTTTAAATTACTTCTAGGATGATAAGGTTGTGTAAGTGCGTTTTTGCAGTCCGATCTGTAATCACCTGCTATTGCAGGTGGTAAACGTTGGGCTGTTGCTTCGATGGCAGTGATCATTCCTAGTGTTGGAACCATTTTGGGTGCAACTGCGGAGTTCATTCCCTTTGCGAACACAAGTGTTGGTGAACGCAATAACTTATCGGGGTGAACTAATTAGTTTGCCCTTTCTACACTTGTATATATTTTCCTGATTATATTTTCATTTTCAGACTGTGGAAGGGTACCCAAAAAACATGTCAAGTAACGTTGTTCCTCCACGAAAAACCACATTCATTCAATATCACGACCATTGTTGTGATTCAGATATTCCGAACACGTGAACTAAACACTGTTGCCGAGCGAAATTCTCGCATGCACGGTTTACAAAGTTGTCTTTGAACGAAAGTTTGTTAGATTCTACTAGTGTTTTCTGATAGGCTGGTGAATGAAAGATCTCAAGATCTTGATGAACAAATATCAGAGAACAGTACGCGATGTGCACGAGAATTAATTTGAACATTATTGTCTTGTTATTTTGAAAAATTTGCCATTTTATCGAAAAATAATTTGAAACATATTAATATATCCAGTACGAAAACGCCCGCACAGTGATTGGTGACTCCAAAATCCAACCAGAATTGAAATTACTACTTCATTCATAAGTGCGACTAGTAATTCATCTTGTCTTCTACTCTTCAAAATACGCACGGAACAGCTCGGTGTTTAGTTTTAAGAGCCAGCAAAAGACAAAGACAATAACGTTCAAATGAATTCTCCTACGTACTGTTTTTCGATTGGTTGCTGATTGGGAACATTCATTCACCAGCCAATCAGAAAACACTAGTGGAATCTAACAAACTTCCGTTCGTAGATAGGTTTGTAAACCGTGCAGAGGAATGGTGTAACAGAGAGAGCCTAAGGGCAAATCCGAACAAAACAACACAAATTCCCTTCACCCGGAGAAGAAACATGGGAGATCTCATACCTCCCAGACTATCCGGTGAGACATTACAAGTAGTAGAGCAGGTGAAATATCTAGGGCTGATTCTTGACAAGAAACTAACCTGGAACCCGCATCTTCAACATGTAACCAATAAAAGCAAGATAACCTTCATGATGTGCAGGAGGGCTGTTGGAAAAACCTGGGGGCTCAAACCGAAAGCCATGCACTGGCTTCACACAGCGGTAATAAGACCAAGAGTAACTTATGGCTCACTCTTATAGTGGCCAAAAACAAATCAAAGACAGGCAAAAACCAACCTTGGGAAAATCCAGAAGCTTGCCTGTCTCTGTATCATGGGTGCAATGAATAGCACTCAAACAGCTGCAATAGAAATCATCCTAAACCTCGAACCCCTTGACTCACATGTCATTGGAGAGGCCAAGATGAGTGCATACAGACTGAAACAAACAAAAAAACTGGAGAATCCGAACAACTGGACATACCAGAATCACTCATGTAATCAACATCGAAGAACTCGAAATGATTTCAGACTACATGCAACCCCTATACTCATTCGAAAAACCATTCGGAACCCGAATTGACGGATCTGGATGGGCCCCGAGTATAGAATCACGATCAACTGCCGACATAGTCTGGTATACAGACAGTTCAAAGACAGTTGAAGGAACGGGAGCAGGAATACATGGGGTAAGGCCAGGAAGGGATTACATAATACCACTTGGCAAATGCTTCACGATATTCCAAGCTGAAACACATGCTATTATGATATGCATTTAGAAGAATCTAGAAAGTGGTTATCGGAAAAAACACATCTACATTCTATCTGACTGTCAAAGTGCTATCAAAGCACTCAACTCTATAGAGATAAAGTCTAAACTGGTCTGGGACTGCCTCCAGAACCTCATCGAGCTGGCAAAACACAACAAGGTCACCTTGATGTGGGTGCCAGGTCACAGAGGCATTGAAGGCAACGTAAAAGCGGACCAGCTAGCTAGACAAGCATCTAAAACGCTATTCACAGGGCCAGAACCTGTACACGGGATTAGCAAAAACCGATGCAGGACCCTGATCGACAAGTGGATAAAAAGAAGACACCAACAATATTGGGATCAAACTGTCGGGCAAATACACAGCAAAGTCATGGTGGGGCATCCAAACCGGACCCTGACGGCTGACCTTCTGAACCTTAACAGAACGAAGGCACGTATAATGATAGGTCTGTTGACTGGACACTGCGGCCTTAGAAAACACCTAAACACCATGGGAGTACGCAGGGAAACCGTGGAGTGTAGGCTATGTGATGAAGAGGAGGAAATAGCCTCTCATATTATCTTCGACTGTGACGCCCCACAGAACCTTTGGAGAGATCAGCCCGGAAACAGGCAAGAATCCGAAGAACCTTATCAACAGGCTACTAAACCTAATTAAGGGCACAAACCTATTTGAATGAGGAACCACTGACGACAGAATGATACAATAGACCCCAGCTGGTCGCAGTGTCAAGGGAAGCTGAGTGCCAACCCTGTCTCTGGCTCGTCAGCTTTCAATCAACTAACCAACCAACCAACCAAACCGTGCATGCGAGAATCTTGCTTGGCAACTATGTTCAGTTCATGTATTCGGAATGCCTGGAACACACAATGGTCGTGATATTATTTTTTCAAAACAATATTCGATTGCGAATGTTTCCCACTGTTTTTGTTGTTTGTTTGTTACAAGTGATGATCACGGAGTGCCTCAAAGCAGAGTATGAAGTCAACTAGTTCTGACTTTCACCAATGTGTACATTCACTACACAATCAGTTCAACATTCTACCTCATTCAAATGTAGAGTTGAATGTTTATTGCATTCGACAATGGCTAAAGTTTTGCTCTGAGTAAGCCACCCGAAATTAGGCGGGAAGCGCTACCCAATATTTTGTCGAATTTTACAAAGAACAGAACATGTTTTCAATTTTTTTTTTTAGATTTTCAACCACTCTCATTCGTTATGAAATGGCATTATACACTCGTCATTCAAGGGTGTGCAAAAGGTTAGATAACACCCCGTATATTGTGGGTTAAATTATACCTTTCTATGTTCTTTATCCGAACTGACGATTCCTGAATCATTATAAAATCGTTCAAAAAAAAAATATGATTATTATTTTGAAAATTACATCCGATCACTGAATTGGGGAATTAAACACATCTTTGAGACAAATAAAAACTAGTAGAAATCATTTGAGGAGTTGTGTCCTCAATTAACAATTACAGAATGAATCCTACCTGTTTCTCGAATATCCGAGAAACAAATGATCTTTCTGAATTATAACACATCATTAACAATTTAAATTGTATCGGTATGGAATCTAACGCATGAGGGGCAAAATCCACATATCCAACGTAATATCGCCAATCCACCCAACTTTAATCTGCGGGTAGTTATTCCGTACCCTTTAACAGGGTATCAGACGATTAGGTAAATTGAACATTTATCATCTGGGTAATTGCAGAGCCTGTCTTGCAGAGGGAGATAACAATTGACCTCAATACTACAATGTATGGAGGTGGAGAACATTCGTTCCCGACCAGAATTGGATCGACAATGGTATTCTGGTAGGTGAAGGAACTTTCCATATTATACAGTGCTCTTCTCAAGTCCGTTCCCTCCTTCTAATTTTTGAACCAGCTGGTATATCGCAACGAAATTTGGAGGGCTCAAATAGGAGAAAAAATCACAGCTAGAAGTTTTAAAATTCCGGCTAAGCGCCATCTTCAATAATTTTTTTAAATAGAACACCAAGTATATTATTCCATTTTAGAAATAGAATCATCATAAACAGTTTTCTCTAATACACTTTACTCCTGAATTCAATTGTTTTCGAAATATTAACGTTTGAAAAGTGACATTTTGGTAATTTCAAACGCAACCAGAAACACTAATGTTGCTTTCAATCAAATTTGCATTGGAAAAAATCGTTGTCGCGGTAACATCTTGTTTACTGTCGAACTGAACTGCTAACTGTCGAATAGTCCGTTGAGCGCCTGAATCCTTCTATGAGAAGTGTGATCATGGCTCGTAGTTTAGAGGATGAATTTGAAGCAGTTTTGATATTTGGAGATGCTTAAAGAAATTATCATCTAGCAGTCCGTATGTTTAATGATAGATTTCCCGAGAATCCTATTCCGAGGTGATATTTGCGCAAACTTTTGAATAAGCTCCGAGCAACTAGTACGCTGAAAGATGCTCCAAGATCAGGAAGACCGCCTCTTTCAGAAGAAATTGTTGCTGAAATCCGACTCAATCTGACTCAATCCGACTCAGTCGACGTCTGCAGGTACTGAATCCTGTGAAGTGAATTCAAAAAGTGTCCAAAGAGTCCTAAAACAAGAAAAGTTTCATCCCTATAAAATGAAAATCCTGCATGCTCTCAAGGAGGATGATCCAGACCGGAGGGTTGAATTTTGTGAGTGGTTAACAAGCGGAAATAATCCCGCTGCTGAAGCCAGGGAAGAGTAAAAACAGTATCAAGAACTACAGGCCTATCTCGCTCTTGAGTGTTGTCGCCAAGGTGGTAGACAAAATCCTCCTGAGTCGTGTTGTGGAATTTGTGGAGAAGCAGAAGATCATCCCGCCTGAGCAATTCGGGTTCTGGAGAGGTGACTCAACGACCTCGCAAGTGGCCCGAGTTGCCCACGGGGTGAAGGAAGCTTTCCACAGAGACCAGAACACAGTTATGGTCCTGTTGGATACGCACAAAGCCTTCGACACGGTCTGGGCAGAAGGGTTGATCACACAAATGATCGAGGCTAGCATGCCTTTATACTTGGTAAAAACGTTAGAATCGTATATCACAGGGCGGACTTTTAGAGTAACTGTTAACGGTACCAGTTCATCGGAATATCCAATCGGAGCGGGAGTCCCACAGGGGTCTTCGCTGTCACCGATCCTATATTCCTTGTATACCCATGATTTTCCGACCCTCGCTCGGGCGAGCACGGCTATGTTCGCGGATGTTACCGCGATCTATGCCCACTCGTTTCATAGCGAAGTGGCTGCTAAACAGCTCCAGATTCATCTGGATCGGTTGATCGTACCATATATGAGGAATAATAAGATCAAGTTAAATCCCACAAAAACGGAGGTCGTTAACTTCGCGAGGAAAAGAACAAATGTTAAGATCCTCGAGAAGTTAAAGGTCGAAAATAACAGAGTGACAGAGAAGCCCTCAGTGAGATACCTGGGAGTGGAATTGGACGAGCATATGTACTTGCATAAACACGTCTCGTTGGCGTTGCAGAGGAGAGCGGCAGCAATCAAGCGTACGTATCCCCTCATAGCACGTAACTCCAACCTCTCAATAGACAATAAATTAAGACTGTATAAGCAAGTCATAAGGCCAGCAATGACATATGCTTGCCCAATTTTCTGCAGCCTACCCAAAACTCAGTTTTCGAGACTGGAAAGGCTGCAGAATAAAGCGCTCCGTATCGCCACGAGCAGTAACAGATACATCCGATTGGATGATCTGCGCGAACTGGCGGGAATTGGGAAAATAACGGATTTTATCAGAAAGGTATCTGATAAATCCTACCGTTTTCATCTGGCTAAAAGCCCACTCACAGCAGACATTGTAAATATAAGACGAAACCAGCCTAGAAAACATGGCGTGATTTTCCAAGCGCTAGATTTGTATAACGAAATAGAGGATAATTATTAAATTTTACTAATGATTACAACCAATATCTAGTATAGCTATTGATAGATAGCGCCAGCCAGTGCGTAGCGGGTCAACGACCTGTGCTCGTCGGCTGAACAGCATCTCATTGACCTAGGTCAGGCACTAAGCCTTCAATTTTTTAAAGCAGGTTTTTTCCTATTTTCCCTGCAAAACGATTTGCTAGCGAACAAAAGTAAGAGGTAAACACAAATAAATAAACAGAAGTGTCAAAAATTCTACAAACAGTACTAGATCCATAAGCGTAAGCAGGAGGGATCTCTATATTAATCTTTTTAGAATCCATAATCCCAACATATCCCGAACAAGAGCCAAAACATCGGCAAGACCTATCCCCTTCGTCTCCGTAGGACACAAGAGGACGGCCAAACCTCCTGAGGAGGAAGAATCAATAACTTTGTATAAAATGTATATAGTAGGATTAGGTTATGACAATGTGTATATAGTAGAAATAAATTTTTATTGATTGATTGATTGGGCTTCCTGAAACGTGTATGTTTCGCAGACGAATGCACGTTTTTTCTTAATGGAAAAGTCAACAAACAGAGTGTACGATACTGGAGCGATACTAATCCGCAAAATTTTAGGGAGAGACATACCCAGTTTCCTAAAAAAGTGAATGTTTGGGCGGGGATTTTGGGCAATCACGTTGTTGGACCGATTTTCATCAGAGGCAATTTTACAGGAGTTCTTTACAGAAATTTTCTAGAAACTGAAATTGAACCTCGAATTAGACAAATTATATTAATCAATCAGGAAGAGTTTGAAAATCGTGAAATCATATTTCAGCAGGATGGGGCACCTCCCCATTTCGATCGCATGGCCAGAGAGTTCCTCGATACAAACTTTCCTGGGCGATGGATAGGTCGCAGGGGAAGTACAGAATGGCAACGAAGATCTCCGGATCTTACAGCTCCTTTGGGGGTATCTAAAGTCAAAAATCTATGCCACTGAATGCCAAACAATAGAAGAGTTGGAACGCAGAATAATAGATACATGTGAAGAAACAGATGAACAGACTTTCATCAACGAGAGAGAAGCTATTCATAATAGGGCACTTTATTGTCGAAATTTAGGAGGGGGCCACATTGAACACTTGATGAAATAAATGTTGGGGTTGGATAAAAGTGTTATTCAAAAATAAATTATAATTTTTTAGGTAGACTCATTTGTTTTGATTGTGAATTTACAGAATACATTCGTAGGCTTCGAGATTTTCTGGTAAGCGGTATTGTTTATCCTCAATAAACTCTCTTTACGCCTCTTATTAGTCGAATTCATTGGGAGATTTAACAACAAATTAATAACAACGTTTAGTTAGCAAAATGTTTGCCCGTAAGGAACCAAAACCCATACTTCATTTTAAACCGGAATGCCACTTTTCAAACGTTGATATTTTGAAAACAATTGTATTCAGGAGTGAAGTGTATAAGAGAAAACTGTTGGAAATTGTGAGCAGATTTCAAAAATGGAATAATATACGTGGTTTCTAATAATAATGATAATAATAATAAATATACTTTAATGTCAGTAAGAGTAAATCTTGTGGACAAAGCTTGAATATAGAAGTATTACTGATGATTACAAGATTTATAAAAAATATCTAAAAATAAGAGTTGTCTGTATTGGTAAAAAATATAAAAAATATATATACGTAACCAAACGCCCATATATATACACAAAACATACATATATAGACATGAATATACATATAAACACGTAGATGTATACACACATAATCAATTATACACATAGACACAAACACATCTACAACTCAGTGACGTCAACTTACATGTATTCAAACAAACTTACATGTATTCAAATATGCACCCTGTCAATCAAATTTATCATTGTAAAACTCCTGCAAGTTGTAATAGGGTCTATCTGCCAGAAACTTTTTAATAATTTTTCTAAAGTTTGTAATGTTCATATTCATATTCGCCTCCCTTATGTGTGAGGGGAGGTGATTGTACATCTTAACCCCGTTGTAGTAAATCGAATCTCTGATCATGTTTGATGAGGGAATTGGCAATTTCAACATGTGAGAGCGGGTGTTGTTATGACTACCTGAAGCCTCGAACATAGACACATTCTTGTATATGAGACAAACTGATTCTAGAATGAATAACGCAAATACTGTTAGTATTTTTTCTTCAACAAATATGTTTCTGCAAGAATCACGGGGTTTTAGTTTACGCAAGTACCTTAAAGCACGTAAATGGGACTCTATTAGGGCGTAATATACAGTTTTGGCGATTTTAGATCCCAAATTCGACGAAGTTACTCTCAGTGCATAGCATCCAGCAGGAATCTTGCTTTTGAGATGCTTGATATGTCCGTCGAATTTGAGCTTATTATCAATATGGATACCTAGGAATTTAGTTAGAGGCTTGTTCTCGATCAATATGTTATTCCTAAATGTTAGGTCGTCAAGAGAGCATCTGAATGAAATGATGTTTGTTTTTGTTGTATTGAAGGATAACAAATTTGCATCGCACCATTCCTTAATTTTTTTCATATCAGTAGATATTAAGTCGGGTAAGGTGTTAGAATTCTTGCTGTTCCATAATATCCTGGTATCATCTGCAAATAGGGTGAATTTTCCAGATATGTTCAAGTTGGTTAGGTCGTTTATGTACAACAAGAACAGAATGGGACCGAGAACTGATCCTTGAGGATTCAAAAAGTTTATTGAAGATGGCGCTCAGCCGCCATTTCAAAACTTTTAGCTGTGATTTTTTCATGAAAAAGTTGGTTTTTATCTCCTATTCGAGCGCTCCAAATTTCGTTGCAATATACCAGGTGGTTTAAAAATCAGTAGGGGGGGGGGAGACGGACTCTAGACGAGCACTGTATATTATCGTAATATTTCAAAATTTACTGGGAGTACGCTCATCCGACACCAAATGAGCCAGCAATCTTTTTCAATTAATTAATTAGAAAAAATATGGCTTATCAAATTTGAATTACTTTCAATTGCCGAGCGGTGGCCGAATCAAATTCAATTCTAATCATAACTTTCGTGGGTGCAAACAAAGATTTTTGACAGAGAATCCAAAAGATATTTTTTACTTACTGAAGTCGCTTACTTTGATGTTAAACTGGGAGGAATCTGCATCCTGGAACTCTTACTGACTCTATCCAATTATAGGCCAACCAATAGAGGTTTTTTCCCACTTAAATAAAGACGCGAATAGCCTATACTACTTTTTGAAAAATGGTTCGAAAATGAAAACTCTGGTGTCGGCACCAGCAAAATCGCTATGTCGAAATTTTTTACCAAGAAATATTGTAAAAATTTATAACTTTCTTGTTTTTTCAGAAATATCTCGAAAAGTATTGAAGGAATCGTTATATACTCTATGAAACTTTAGTAGAAAATTTAAAAAACTACAAAATGGTGCGACCGGATTGGTGCATTTTCCACTGACAAAATTCGGGAATACCTCTAAAAGGAGACCATATTTTAAAACTCCATAATGTTTTGAAATTTAAATATGGACAAACAATCTTGCAAGAAATGATAGATAATAACATGTGGTTCAACTGTGCGTAAGATGGTTTCTGTCCGATGAGTAGTTTTCGCACAATCGCGTTATAAAAAATTTTAGTGCTTATCTTGCAAAATGCGTCGATTTGAGGGAAAAACATCGTATTCAACTTCTGTGAAGAGCATCTGGAAAGAGAGATCAATGTCTACAATTTGTATATTCTGGATCTTCACCTGAGAGGTGGGAAATGTGTTGAAAATGTCACTGAAAGTGGCTCCAAACAAAACGCAGATAAATAAAATATGTTCATATTTATTAATTTATGCTATGTTATTTTACAGTTTTTCTGAGGATTCCACCGTTTTTCTTGAACCTTATATAATATCAGACGATACCTATGTTGCAAATGAACAAGTTTCCAACATTACAAGCGAGCAGCACAAGCAGACAACAAAATGTTAAAGTTAGAACATTCTGTATATGAAATTATATCTGAACACAATAGCCAATGAGATGACAGGAGAGATCTTGATGCAAAATTATGAATCTTGAAATTATGAAAAGCAGAGAACGTCAGAAATGATTTTTTATATCTCATGTATATAGTATGTGAGGTATTCAGAAACGATTAGTGAATAAAAACTGTCAAATAAACGAAAATAATGGAAAGTGCAACAAAAAAGTGCGTGTGAATCGAAAATTCGAGAAGGGAACAAAGGATGTGTGGTATCAAGGGGAAGATGCAGAACGAATCTTACCTTTTTTTTGAGACATATACCAGTACGAGGGCGAATTTACAGTCGACAAAGGGGCTGCAGACTGGAACGGCAGTTTCCAGGAACGGAAGAGAGATCTGAGACACTGACCATTTTCGTTTCAAGAAGCCACAGGTACTTTCGAACCATAAAAAGTAACTAAACTCAGTGCATTTCAAAAATAACCTTTTTTTTAAGAACTCTTCCGATAGAAGACTTTCATAAATTGGTATATAGACTACATAACACACAAAAACAGGTTATATTTCACTATTATTATCACGTACCTGCAATTTCATGTATATTATGCTATGAAGCACTAATTTGAGTTAAATCGCAGAATAGGTAGCAGTAAGTCTTCCTGAATAAAGGAAATTATCATTTTTATGAATTTATGCTTTATGATTGTTCATAACAATTTTGCCATTTTCTGAAACTGACATCAAGAACTACCAGAGGGCTCCACAGTAGAACTGACTCCTGAGATTTCAAAGGTGTACCGATTGAGGTAGCTGAGGCGGAGAAAATAAGGTAAAAGAGTCAATGGTAAAAAATATAGCCGGACATTTGAAATATTCATATGGGTATTCATTTATGAACATATCAAATTAAATTCAAGGGGCAACTAGCTAAGAAGATTCTGAAAATAGTAAAAAATTTATAAAACCAAAAACAAAACAAAAATATTTTTTTTGTTATGATATCTGATTGTGAAAATGAATAGATAAATAATAAAATAAAATAAACCGCAATCATACTCATCCTATCTATATATATTATATATATATATATATATATATATATATATATATATATATATATATATATATATATATTGGGATTAGAGTAACATGAAAATAATCACATAAACAACTTGGCGGCGAGTTCATTGAGCAAAGCGGAGCTTGATCATTTTATTTACAGGAACAAAAGGCCATGTATTTTCCATTCTTCACACAGAGTACATCACAAAACTATTTCTAGAGGAATAGCATAATTTCAATGGACGAGATCAATAAAAGGTAGATTCAACAAACCGAATATGTATATATACAAAAATAAAAAGTATTTGCTTCGTGTTTATTGAGTAATATATCGGGGCCTTGTTTAAGGATGATTTGAGTATGCAAACATAACACCAGGGAGATCATCAAGGTTATGCTAGAATTGAATCACAAAAAGTAATTTTATTGCTGTATGTGAATCTTGGAATATTGATCAGCAACGAGATACTCACAATGTTCCAGAAAATACCAGAACATGTTTACCCAGCCCGTCATCATGTCATTAAAATCCATAACAAAATGTTCTTAATGAGTTTTCCAAATATATATTTTGAATGAAAACAGAACTCATAGACGAACAAATTGTGAAGCTGAATGGAAGATTTGAGCTTTATAGATCCCTATACATTTTCTTGATTTCTTACCGATGAAGAAACATTTGTTTTCTTCATGGGTTTTTCGCGGACATAAACGGAACCTGAAAAATACGAACTATACTTCTACTACCACTAATTAACTAGAACCAACTATGAACTGATGAAAAGTAAACACAACAAAAATCAAAAGAATATTATGAAATCAATAATAAAATAGGAACAACGATTCAAACAAGAAAATTCACACATCTCAACACAATAATCGATGGAAATCCACCGTTAAAGTAGTATACACCTACCTACCTACGAGATGTGAAAAAGAAACAACACTCACAGATCAACTCTTGACTAGCACATGTCACGCCTCCATTTTCGCGCATGCGCATCAATTCAACGTTGCCGATTAGATTGTCATACTTCTTTGTTTTGGCTTCACATGTGTTGCCTTTATTATCAATATTGATACTCAATACATATATGGTGGAAATAGTTTGACACATTTATGATGTTGTTTTCTTTTGAAGTAACAGGATTCAATAAATTTCATTTCGCTTTCAGTTTTGACCCATAACGGATGAAGTTATTCTGTAATCTTCCAAATTTTCTCTCATTGAACTTTCTGCAAGTTCTTGCTACAATTTTATCACGTTGACCATGAAGAATGAACAATTTCATCAAAACTTTGAATAGTTATTGCCTTTCATTTTTATTATTTTCAAAAGTTTTTTTTATTGAACGCGTCAAAGTTTTATTATTGATGCACTGATTGTCGTATTTTCATAATAACATGTTCCATGACATTTCATAGCTACCTTATACAAAATAATCCAATTTTTATAGAAACATGCTTCTATATCGGAAACCGACTATTAAGGTATAGAAATATGATGAATCAGTTGAAAGGAACTTCAATTGTCTTTCAGGATATTCGATGATATACAGAGTATTCCATTAAAAAAATGCACTTTACCCATTTTAGTGTCTATCGCTAAAATCACAAATTTTGAACGACCCTGTATGAAAGAGGATATATTCCTAAGACATCGGTAAACTACACCCAGAATTTTAGCCCTCTACGAATCCAAATACTGCAGTAAAAGCTGTTTTGCACAAAAAATGAGGGGAGTATCATATAAAAATCATCGGAAAGCAATGGCAAAGCGGAAAATGCAATAATATACAGGGTTCATCATTGAAGATATCAAAGTTTTCACCACTTTTCAATATAAGTTGCAACGCCGCAGAGCTGAAAATATTTTAGATCGATAGAGCAGAACTAATTACCGAAGATACCACAATTTCAAAATAATCCTATGTCCCGTTCTCCGTAAACCTCTAACCTATCATCGACCGCGAGTGGCCCTGTATGATGAACAATGTTCCACGACTACTGTAGTCAGACATCATCTTCATATAATAAACATTTCGATTCGTCCGCTGAAGCCTCGTTTTGCGTACTCGTTACATAATAGTATATTATGCAACGATCATGTAATGATGGTTATTAATACACGAGCATTAACCGGTATACGAAACGAGCCGAAGGCGAGTTTCTTATGGTTTATGCGAGTGTATTAATAACAATCACATGAGAATTGCATACGCTATTTTTTCTACACCCGACAAATAATGAAGAACTATAAATATTATATTTATATTTGTATTGAACACAATGACAGTAATTACTCGTATTTCTATAAAAAATTCTACAAAATTGTAATTAATGGTATCATCTCGGGTATTACCATAGATATAGGAAAACTATGAACATTCTATTTATATTTATATTGAACATAATAATTGTAATTAATCTGATTTCTTAAAAATATTGAGATTATTTATTGTGCAGTTTGAAAAGGTCCACTGATCTGGAAGTGGAAGGAATATTTACATTTATTTCATTTTTGCTGGTCTCAATAGAGTTCAATATTGTATTGGAAATGCTGAATTTATTCTGAACCGAATTTTCAATGTAGCCTTCCGCCACTGAATTGGATTTCCAGCCACCATGCCGCTTCAATGCAGTAATATCACCACCGGCATCAACTAATACGGTTGCAGATGTCCTTAAAAAACAATGCCCTGTATATAAATTCGGATCAGGCAGATTTTAATATGTTGCTATTTGCTTTGCTGAATTACCATATCTATGAATACCAATGTTTTGAATTGTGCATTTACCATTATAATAATTAACGGAAAAAGAAGGCGTGGGGCAAATTTTCGGCCGTAGATTCATATATTTTTTACTAATTTCGTAGTATTTGCCGGTAATTGTAAATAATCGTTGTACTTTTGTTTTAGTATCTACCACATTAACAATTAAGATTCCATTCATATCTTTGACATTTTCACATTTTAGGTCATGTAGTTCATGCCTTCGACATGCTCCCATTGTTCCAAAAATCGTTGCTACCTAAAACAAAAAGATGAATTAAAAAAATACAACAATAAGAAATAAAGAAAAGAAAAAAAAAGAGAAAAGAAATAAAAAGCAGGATGACCTAGCCTAGCTTCGAACCCGCGTTAACTTATAAAGTTTTCTCGACATTAATGAAATATATCATGCATGAGCCGAATAGAAAATGTAATCATGACAATATTTAAAAAAATGCAATGTTAGGTAGATACTTACTTTTATAAATAAAAACTTTTCATCGGGTGCTTCGTCGATATAGACCAGGGCTGAAGCCTTTGAAAATGGTAAAAAGTGGAAAAAAATAATAGTTGGATGAAACCCATTGAAAGAGGAAGAGAATATTATAAGGATTCAAGGAAAAATAATTTACGGACGATCTGAGGTCGGGAAAGGGAAAGGGGTGAGTTCATAAGGGTAAAAAACGGTTTATCTTGATTTCCAGCAAAACTACAAGTCCTATGGAAAAAAGTTGAATTGCAAAGTTGTAGGTAATTGAGAGATTTACATCTTTTGTATCATAACTTTTTTCACATAACCTCAAAATTTATGTGAAAATTTCAAATTACCAAGTTTTTGGTTTTTTATTTTTATCTTTTACAAAAAAAAATTTTTTTCCACGAAATTTGAAAAAACTCACCTTTTTATGTCCCAGATACACTGTAATTTTTTTGATTTGAAATATTTATTTTTTTAACTTATTTTGACTTAATATCGAAAAAACACCCTAATTTTCAATCGAAAATTCTCCTGTCAAATTACCAGCTTTTAAAAAAAGTCGGTAGGCTTTTCGTTTGTTGAAATCTCCACTTTCTGATGGTATGAAAAAAATATACATTGCAAAAAAACGAAAAAATTTCGAATCCAAAATTTTTTTTTCAATCATCACGTACAATTTTGAGCTATTTATTAAAATTTACACTTTAATTACTTCAAAAACGTGAGATTTCATGTTACATCGATAAACGAAAAAATTGCAAATCGGAATATACTACTATAATTAACCACCAAATAAGTTAATAAAGTTAATATTTAATAAGACATCTACAATACTTTGAGAAAGTTGTAGAATCAATCTTCTTTAAATTATATGCGTAGATGCCTATTTATTGCTTTTGTAAGATAACTTATATACCTGAGTGACCTACGGAGAATTTTAGCCCATCAGAAGGTATTTCATAGAGAAGTGCGGAAGGGGCTAGGAGGATCTGGGCCTTAATACCTGTTATTTCTTTGCATTTTCTGAGAACATTTACCATAGTATATTTTCTTCACATCATCAGAAAGTAGGGATTTCAACGAACATAAAGCCCACCGACTCATTCAAAAAGCTGATATTTTGACAGGAGAATTTTCGATTGAAACATAGGGTGTTTTTTCGATATTAAGTCAAAATAAGGTGAAAAATATGTATTTCAAATCAAAATGATTAAAATGTGTTTGGGACATGAAAGGTGGATTTTCACCAAATTTCGTGGAAAAAAAATTTGTTTGTAAAGATAAAAATAAAAGTTAAAACTTGGTTATTTGAATTTTTCACATACATTTTGAGGTCATGTGAAAAAAGTGTTGTCACGAAAGTTGTAGATCTTTTTATTACCTACAACTTTTTCCATAGGACTGGTAGTTTTGCCGGAAATCGTGATAAACCGTTTTTTACCCTTTAAAACTCACCCCTTTCCACTTCCCGACCTCAAATCGCCCGTAAATTATTTTTCCTTTCATTTTTGTTATATCCCCTTTTTTTTCAAAGGGTTTCATCCTACTATTTGGTTTCAAAAATTATCGACCCTGGTCTAATAAACGTTTTTATTTGTTCATGTGAAAATATTCTTGATTTCTTTCCAACATATCCTTCAGAATTTCGCTTTAATGAAGCTTGTAGCTTCGTATATGTAGAAATGTCTATATTATGGTTGATATTTACCGACGATTTCATTGTTGAATAATGTGTACATGTACTAGATCATTTCATAGTTTCCATCAATTCTTGAAAATAAGCAATCAAAACATTTTCGGAGAATGTCGAAATATTACTTGTTTTTCTCCAGTCCATAAACCGTTGATAAAGTTTTTCGTACACTTTCTTAGATTTTTGGGGTAAAATATTTTGTACTGCATTTACTGCTTTCTCCGATTTGTGTGGCGGAGTCGATGATAATTCTTCTATATCGCTGATATCAGACATTTTGATAATATAATTATCGAAGTTTAGCTATATTCTACGAAAATTTAATACGTACTGATTTTGACAAATACAACAATTGGATAGGAATCTAGGACAAACGTCAAATGCACAGCATGCTTGATTGAAAAATTATGGGTTTCTTTTGATTAAAAATCTGTACCGTTATGAAAAATCTGTATCATGATAGATCTCATTATGAAACGGATTATGGGCATATAAGTGTATTATTATAGTACGGGTGTAGAAAAACTCCTATTAGAGCGATGTTGACGTGAAACTTTCCTTTCCCGTCGCACATGATTTAATTTATATATTTTCAATGTCAATAGTACACTCCATCTCGTTTTGAATGAAATGCCTCGTATATCCTCGACATTAATGAAATATATCATGCATGAGCCGAATAGAAAATGTAATCATGACAATATTTAAAAAAATGCAATGTTAGGTAGATACTTACTTTTATAAATAAAAACTTTTCATCGGGTGCTTCGTCGATATAGACCAGGGCTGAAGCCTTTGAAAATGGT
Organism: Gonioctena quinquepunctata; assembly: GCA_018342105.1. NCBI lineage: Eukaryota > Metazoa > Arthropoda > Insecta > Coleoptera > Chrysomelidae > Gonioctena > Gonioctena quinquepunctata. The sequence goes on along the minus strand of JAFIRS010003599.1, from coordinate 31,454 downwards.
AAAAAGTGGAAAAAAATAATAGTTGGATGAAACCCATTGAAAGAGGAAGAGAATATTATAAGGATTCAAGGAAAAATAATTTACGGACGATCTGAGGTCGGGAAAGGGAAAGGGGTGAGTTCATAAGGGTAAAAAACGGTTTATCTTGATTTCCAGCAAAACTACAAGTCCTATGGAAAAAAGTTGAATTGCAAAGTTGTAGGTAATTGAGAGATTTACATCTTTTGTATCATAACTTTTTTCACATAACCTCAAAATTTATGTGAAAATTTCAAATTACCAAGTTTTTGGTTTTTTATTTTTATCTTTTACAAAAAAAAATTTTTTTCCACGAAATTTGAAAAAACTCACCTTTTTATGTCCCAGATACACTGTAATTTTTTTGATTTGAAATATTTATTTTTTTAACTTATTTTGACTTAATATCGAAAAAACACCCTAATTTTCAATCGAAAATTCTCCTGTCAAATTACCAGCTTTTAAAAAAAGTCGGTAGGCTTTTCGTTGTTGAAATCTCCACTTCCTGATGGTATGAAAAAAATATACATTGCAAAAAAACGAAAAAATTTCGAATCCAAAATTTTTTTTTCAATCATCACGTACAATTTTGAGCTATTTATTAAAATTTACACTTTAATTACTTCAAAAACGTGAGATTTCATGTTACATCGATAAACGAAAAAATTGCAAATCGGAATATACTACTATAATTAACCACCAAATAAGTTAATAAAGTTAATATTTAATAAGACATCTACAATACTTTGAGAAAGTTGTAGAATCAATCTTCTTTAAATGATATGCGTAGATGCCTATTTATTGCTTTTGTAAGATAACTTATATACCTGAGTGACCTACGGAGAATTTTAGCCCATCAGAAGGTATTTCATAGAGAAGTGCGGAAGGGGCTAGGAGGATCTGGGCCTTAATACCTGTTATTTCTTTGCATTTTCTGAGAACATTTACCATAGTATATTTTCTTCACATCATCAGAAAGTAGGGATTTCAACGAACATAAAGCCCACCGACTCATTCAAAAAGCTGATATTTTGACAGGAGAATTTTCGATTGAAACATAGGGTGTTTTTTCGATATTAAGTCAAAATAAGGTGAAAAAATATGTATTTCAAATCAAAATGATTAAAATGTGTTTGGGACATGAAAAGGTGGATTTTCACCAAATTTCGTGGAAAAAAAAATTTGTTTGTAAAAGATAAAAATAAAAAGTTAAAAACTTGGTTATTTGAATTTTTCACATACATTTTGAGGTCATGTGAAAAAAGTGTTGTCACGAAAGTTGTAGATCTTTTTATTACCTACAACTTTTTCCATAGGACTGGTAGTTTTGCCGGAAATCGTGATAAACCGTTTTTTACCCTTTAAAACTCACCCCTTTCCACTTCCCGACCTCAAATCGCCCGTAAATTATTTTTCCTTTCATTTTTGTTATATCCCCTTTTTTTTCAAAGGGTTTCATCCTACTATTTGGTTTCAAAAATTATCGACCCTGGTCTAATAAACGTTTTTATTTGTTCATGTGAAAATATTCTTGATTTCTTTCCAACATATCCTTCAGAATTTCGCTTTAATGAAGCTTGTAGCTTCGTATATGTAGAAATGTCTATATTATGGTTGATATTTACCGACGATTTCATTGTTGAATAATGTGTACATGTACTAGATCATTTCATAGTTTCCATCAATTCTTGAAAATAAGCAATCAAAACATTTTCGGAGAATGTCGAAATATTACTTGTTTTTCTCCAGTCCATAAACCGTTGATAAAGTTTTTCGTACACTTTCTTAGATTTTTGGGGTAAAATATTTTGTACTGCATTTACTGCTTTCTCCGATTTGTGTGGCGGAGTCGATGATAATTCTTCTATATCGCTGATATCAGACATTTTGATAATATAATTATCGAAGTTTAGCTATATTCTACGAAAATTTAATACGTACTGATTTTGACAAATACAACAATTGGATAGGAATCTAGGACAAACGTCAAATGCACAGCATGCTTGATTGAAAAATTATGGGTTTCTTTTGATTAAAAATCTGTACCGTTATGAAAAATCTGTATCATGATAGATCTCATTATGAAACGGATTATGGGCATATAAGTGTATTATTATAGTACGGGTGTAGAAAAACTCCTATTAGAGCGATGTTGACGTGAAACTTTCCTTTCCCGTCGCACATGATTTAATTTATATATTTTCAATGTCAATAGTACACTCCATCTCGTTTTGAATGAAATGCCTCGTATATCCTCGTATGGGAAAATCAAAGTGATTCAGCATTCAATTATTAGAGCGTGGAGACCACAGGATTGATATTATTTCCCTTGGGATTTCACACTGCGGCTGATTACAGTACTCTCTGAATGATCGATGTGTATTGCGAATCAATAATTCATATGATTGCCAATAGAGAGTATTGGGAATTACTGGAATTGGATCTAGTACAAGCTATTTATCGACGGAGGCTACGTCTCGGTCCCAGGGGGTAGAACAGAGGAAAACAGAAGTTGAAATAAATAGGAGTTTCGTATCATATATGATTTCCTGATTGGTTTAAAAATTGCTTGTGCCGGGATTCGGAAAAATTCCAGAACTTTAATATACTGGAACTATAGGGGAAATAATTCCTACAGAGTCGAGGTTTGCTTGTTTTTCTCTAGTTTTTCTACACTAGAAGTGTAGAAAGAATCTGGGTGTGCAAAATGCGTTCATTTGGCCGCCATCATGAAAAAACTCAACAAATCATGTGTGTTATCAAATCACAGAAAATGTCATGCTATAAAAGATTATTATACGGGTTTTACAGAATATAAATAAATAAAATAATGGTAGCCGAAAAACTGAAAGCTGGAAATCATATTTTTAATAATCGAAATGCGTTTTATAATACAAATTCATATTTATTTCATCAATATTTTCGAGTATATTATTATATTATAAAATATACATCCATACTGTCTATAAAATAAGTTCTTTGGCCACAATCTTGTGAATACATCAATAATTGAAAAAAGCCCTATGTGGTGGTAACAAATTGATCGGTAAACAAGAACACTCACATTATTTGTTGATAAATAATTTATCGTCCCAAGAATTGAATGTAGTTGGATTCAACGGGATTTAGGACCAGGGAATCGAAGTATTCATTTTTCAAAGCTGAAATGACAATATTCACGTATAGATTGAAACAAAGAATATGTCTATGACCCACCTTTAAAACTTAGTTTTTCCTGCTCATGGATTCAACTAAAAAACTGTTGAGTAGTAGATACAAACTCTGGTCGATAGAAAGACATTGGCACAAATTACACATACCAATTTTACTTGTCCTCTTGTTTCGTTTGTGAACAGATTTTTTGAAATGGAAAATAATAAACGCTATCAATGCTAGTAGGCTATACACTGTTCGTTATCCGTTAAGACGGCAACCATCAAGGACCTATTTCAGGAAATTGGAAATGATGCTAAGGAAAGAACAAGCTGATCAAAACCACATATACTTCATCGTCAGTGAAGAAGCGAAAACTAATGTTTCAGCATATGTTCATTTTCCTCCATCTGCGAGAATTGGAAATTGAATGTGGGATCGTCAGAGAAAGTGCCAAAACAGTATTGAAAAAACATAATTATCGCTCCTATAAATACAGTTTGCATTAGCATCTATATGAAAATGACCCAGAACGGAGACTAACTTATTGTTATTGGCTTTTGCGTCATCATGATTTGAATGATGGTTTTGTTTCGAAGATACTGTTTATAGATGAGTCTAGGTTTTCGAATAATGTAGTTCAATAGGAATAATTCAAGGTATTGGGCCCAAGAAAATCATAGGTTGCTGAGAGAAGGTAATTTTCGTAAATAATTCGGATTCAACGTCTGGGTAGGAATCATAGGGACAATAATCACTGGACCAATTTTTTCCGATGTGCCTTTGACGGGCCAAAAATATCTACAATTCTTAGAGAACGACATTCAAAATAATATCAAAGATTTACATGAGAACATCAGGAAAAATATATTTATTCAGCAGGATGGTGCAGGACCACATAATGCTAATATTGTTTGGCAATATATTGGTGATACCTATGGGCAGAGATGGATTGGAACAAATGGTCCAATCAGATGGCCAGCCAGATCGCCCGATTGAACCCCTATTGATTTTTATCCATGGGGTCACATAAAATCCAAAGTATGCTCGAGGAGACCAACTTCTTTGGAGGACTTGAGAGATAGAGTTGAGCACGCATTTCAGGAAATTCCTGCTCACGAACTGACAAAAGTGATGAGGTGTACAATAAAAAGGACTAGTTTAACGGGCAACACTTCGAACATATCATTGGTCATTAATAAATGAAATGACTTTCGATGGTTGTGAAACTCTTCTATTAAAAACAGGATAATGGTATTTTTAGTAATAATTTGTACGTTGAATGTTTCACTGTTTCAGTCGTTGGATTTATTCAAACAGTTTGATTATATTGAAGTTATATTTTCTGTAATGGGTTTATGATTATTACATATTGTCAAGTCGATTATTTTTGGTAATTCATTGTTACCATTCTGAAGTAAAGTTTGATAGAATGAATAGATGTCATGTTACCCACCAATTTTTTCAGATTGATTTCATTTTGATGGCTCTTCTACGTTTTGAACAAAAAGAAAGTGGTACATAGTGTATATCGTTGAATTGGTAATTGAATTTCTTTATCGAATGCAAGATGGCCCTCGCTAAGTACCATTAAAAAAAAAAAGATATTTCCGTTAAAAATGCGTACAGAAAATTTCAATTCTTACTGTAGGATTTGTTATTACTATGAGTTACTGATGTAAATTAGTATAGATTTCAACTTAATCAAGGGCTAAAAAAATATTGAAAAATAATTTTTTTCCAATTGTAAAATGAAAATAAGGCAACACTGTCATATGTAATTTGAGCCGTAGAATCCGAAAAATATCAAGCATACAGGCTGTTCCATCTGAAAAATCGAAGTTGGTGGCTATTCTGGTGAAACCGGAAGTAGGACATTTTGTTTTCATATGTCTGTCAATCCGAAATTGTGTCTTATATATACAGTGTCGGGCATAAAGTTCGCAGCATATGGATAACTTTTTTATTATAGATTTATCAAAAAAAATCATTCGTGATAAAAACTTCTGCTTCATCCTTAACCTGAATCGCGAATACCAAAATTGAATTTTATACGACGCTATACCAGGGAAATAGAAAAGTATGCTTTGTTTTCAAAATAATATGATCCCATCACTTTATTTCTCGCGGTAGAATTCAAATTCATGGGGAAATATTGTCTCAAATCGAATGTTGATCCAGAAATTCGAATCATAGCCACCTATGACCAATTTCATTTTTCAACTTCTTTTCCCATTTCTTCCTCATCGCCCTGTACAACATGAGGAATATTATGCTAGACGAATGGTATATTATTGGATATGATGATATCACTCTCTGAATGTTTTCTCATTTCTCCCACCCATCGGAAAATCACATTAATTGAATGATGTGACGGAATTTCACAAAATCTTGCTGAAAATAGTTAATAAAACTGAATTGTCTCCAAGCTATGATGCCAGAATGCCAATTAATTTATTTTCACAATACAAAAAACATTTCGTGGAACAAATATGTCCTATGCTTCATTCTACGTGGAGTCCTCCATTCTCAATACACTGCATAGTACGGCGGTGCATTGCATCATGAACATTGCTTAGTATCTGGGGAGCTATTCCCCGAATACAATCCCTGATAGTATTCTCCAAATGACGTATATTTTGAAATGGTCCACTTGCATATACCTTCTGTTTGAGATATCCCCATAAGAAAAAATCCAAAGGAGTGAGGTCCGGTGACCGGGCGGGCCAAGCGTTATTGGAATAACTACCAATCCATCGATTTGGAAATGTTCCGTTTAACCACCTTCTCACTTCTAGCGTAGAATGAACGAATGCACCGTCTTGTTAAAAATACCTTCCAGCTCTCACGTCCAGAGGAATATCAGCTAAATAATCGAAGAGAAACGTCTGCAGCATTCTTAAGTATCTGGTAGAATTCAGTGGTTGTCTGAAAAATACTGGTTCAACAATAATATCATTGAGAATTCCGCACCAGACGTTAACTTTGAAGTGATATTGGGGATCATTATCTGCCCACCACCTGCAATTCTGGGAGCTGACTACCCCATTTGATGTGAAGGTGGACTCGTCACTATAAAGAATTTTGTTCGAAAACTGTCTATTATCTTCCATCATAGACTGAAACCAGAAACAGAAATCCAAGCGATTATTCAGATCTCTCGGTTTCAAAGTGTGTATGAATTTTGGTTTATACGGTTTGAGTTCATTATTACCTAGAACTCTTCTCATCGATCGGACATACCAAAATTTTCTCCTTTTTGCGATAATGACATTCTTGGATTTTCAATCGTAGACAGCATAATATTCATAACAGTTCCTTCATTTTCAGTTATCGGTCGTTTATGTGTCACTTTGTATTTTTTCGAAACCGATCCAGGTTCCTTGAATGTTTTAATTTTTTTTGTAATTGTTGAATTATGAACGGTTTTACCTGGATGTCTTTCATTAAAAATATTGGCAGTGTCTCTACAAGTATGGTACTTGTCACCATGCATCATTACAATCACCACTCTCTCCTGTATACTCAGTCGAGCAGCCATGATTGAATTGAAAAACTACTGAAATTACTCTACAGATTTGTGAGTCATTCTTGATGCGTCAAAAATGGTTTGATTACAATTAGAAATGAATTTGTTTTCAAAGCCAACTGTGATCGGCAAATGTTCTGTATCTCAATCATTTACAGTAAAATTCAAAGAACAAAACTATGGAAGCTGGGTATTGCTATCGAAGTCGAATGTAACAACTAACAATATTTCGAAATTCATAAATGATACGTGAATAAATTTTTCAAGTGGATCAAAACCTCAATTTTGTACGTTGAATGCCGCAAAAAAATTCAATAAAATATTGTGGAGGCTTTCCGATGTCTTTCTTAAAAAAAAACTATAAAAAAATTGTCATATTTTACAATTCCTGATTGTCTTAAAAGATGTTTTTCGTAGTGTGAAAATAAATTCATTTTCAATCTGGCATCATGCCTTGGAGACAATTCAGTTTTATTTACTATTTGCAGCAAGATTTTGTGAAATTCCGTCACATCATTCAATCAATGTGATTTCCGATGGGAGGGAGAAATGAGAAAACATTCAGAGAGTGATATCATCATATCTAACAATATACCAATCGTCTAGCATAATATTCCTAATGTTGTACAGGGCACCTAGGTAAAAATGGGAAAAAAAGTTGAAATATGAAATTGGTCATAGGTGGCTATGACTCAAATTTATGGATCAACATTCGATTTTGAACAATATTTCCCCATGAATTTGAATTCTACCGTGAGGAATAAAGTGATGGGATCATATTATTTTGAAAACAAAGCATGCTTTTCTATCTCCCTCGTATAGGGTCGTATAACATTCAATTTTGGTGTTTGCATTTCAGGTTTGGGATGATGCAGAGGTTTTTTTCGCGAATGTTTTTTTTTTGAGAAATCAATAATAATTTTTTTTCCATATGCTGCGAACTTTATGTCGGACACTGTATGTACAAAATTTCATTCAAATCGGTTGATAAGTGAAGGAGATATGGGCATGGCCCCAGTTCCATTGTCACCCGGGAACGGCAATAAAAATAAGAGCAGGAATGTTCATATGCACTGCCCAGCAAATGGAAAATTTATATACTACTAGTGTTTTTACTTTCGAAGCGTTCCTGGTACAATCATAAAAAAGTTCTGGCGCGTGTCTCTAGTTGCCCAGATTATTAGTGAAGGCGCTATCAAATAAATTTGAGGAATAGAAGCTCGGCTAGCTGGATTGGACATCTGTTATCTGAATCCGCAAGATTAACGCAGTTCACAATATTTCTTAATCAATGCCGTGTGATGGTGAGGTTAGGAACTATCCATTGAAAATAATTTCATCAATATGGCTTTCTGGAGACCTTTCGAAACAAATAATAAAATTCAGTTGAGATAACATATGTCTACTTTTACGTGGGGTCATCAATTGCTATGACTGTAAGAATAAGTAACTGAAAAAATACCACTGGAAAATAATACACCGACGTCTATGTGGAGGCGACAATTGGAAAGAGAAATCCTTCACGAAACTTTTTATGTCGGTCCAATTGGGATTAGAAATATAGTTTTCCCAATATCAATTGCAGAAGCATAAGAAAATCCTGCGGCGAAATCCTGTGAGCATCAGTGGCGGAGATAACTAATTTTATTTAGATATTTTAATATCCTAAAACGTATTTCGATCGGCACACACCAAGACCACAGACGCTACTGGTTTTTAATCTTCCAGAGCTATTAAAACACAAATATAACGCGTGATTTATGACCTCCCATCGTATAGACACACCTGCAAGCATTGAAGAAGACTTGATTGGCACAGACGAATCGGTTGTAGAACAGACAGCAGTCACTCAAGCCAACGTTGACCAGCGGGCTCTTTTTGCCGACGGAGACTGTATACAAGTAGTACAGATTATTTTTCGTTCCGTTTCTTCGCATATACGCTCGTGTTAGCGAAGTGAGTTTTTATTTGCTTCCTATAGAAACAGCTTCTGCAATTGATATTGGATGGACTATCTAATATGATACATCGTGATTGTTGAGTAAGTGTATAGCGAAACACGTGTCGTGGTTTTGGTAACCCAGTTTAGTGAAAATCAGTGTTTGCTTCAATATGAATTTTCATCGGCAGCATCAATTCTACAATAAAATAAATAATAGTTTGAAAAAACTAAAAAACACGCTTTCATAGAAAACCAAACTAATAAAATAGAAAATATGTTTTTTTTTTATTTTATTCAAAAAAAAAGCGTGGGGTGCATGGTATCAATCTTTATATAGTACATTCCACACCTGGGGCAGTAAAGTAAGAAATGTCTCAGATCAGAGATAATTGTTGGCCAAGGCGATACCATGCACTCCACGCTTTTTTTTAAATAAAATAATTTTTTTTCTTATTTTCTATTTTTTTAGTTTGGTTTTCTATGAAAGCGTGTTTTTTAGTTTTTTTAAACTATTATTTATTTCTGACTTTTTAGTTTGGTTTATTTATAAAAGCGTGTTTTTTTAATTTTTTTTTAACTATTATTTTTATTATATTTTTGCAAATAAAAAAAATTGAATAATCTTATTGAATTAGTGTATTGTAATCGATCCTCGATAAATCTACAGAGTTTGAATGAAATCTGACCGTTTAAAGTGGGTCAAAATCGCGCCCAAAGGAGTCGGTTACAAACAAACAAACAAACATACAAGTGAAGCTAATATAAAGCGTGTAAAAAATAACACGGTATTGCACACTGGAAAATAATATGATAATGGTTTTTAGTAGTGGAATGTTCACAAACAGGAAGTAGGTGGTATCTTTTCAATAGTCTAGGGAAGTATGTAAAAATATTTGAATTCCATTATTTCCGGGTAACTTCTTCAAATATTGACGTCTTGTAAGAAATAGGAAATGGCAAAAAAGATCTATATCTTAACTTTTGCTCTGAGAGTGAAAGCGAAATTGCAAAGTGAGTAAAGTTGACTAGTTGAGGCATTCAATCTATTACCTGTGCAAGGCATGTGATTCAAAGAAAATTCCAATCGGACAAGCTTTGGTGCAAGCTTCAAGACCCAGATCACTTACCGGTCCAATTCTCTTTGGTGTTGGTGTGCATCAGCTCCATCGAGATTCTCGTTTACTTGTAGATGACGTTCACAAACTTGGATTTTTTGTATGGTATGATGACGTATATGAAAACTTTTTAACAAAAAATAAAACCGACGAAAAAAGAAACTGAAATGCAAAAAATTAAATGAACCTCTTTAGTCTTAATAACTAAGCTCCAAAACTGATGTATGCTCCAAAACTAATGTATGTAACTAATTTTGAGTCGGCAGCGTTCTCGTAGTCAATGTCAAAATAGAACAAAGAAACCAAATAAATAAAAACAAGATGAGTACAACAATTGACAGGTACATCAACCACAGTTTTTGGATTAAAACAAATAATTTTTCACAACAACCCCGTATTTGAAAGATCTTATTCATTTGGTTAGCAAGAAGTAATACTTGTCATAGTACTTATAGGCCAGTAGATATAGACAATTAATTCCAAAAGTTTTCAAACTTCAACGGTATGTTAGTGCATCAATAAAAACAAACTATAAAATTTTGCAGGAGTCTGTGATGAATGGAACATTGTTTTAATTGCAAAAAACATTTTCATACTTTATTATTGCAGCGAAAATTGCAAAAGTTCTGCAAACTAGGCATACCTATAGTAATGGTGTTTTGCAACATGCATTAAGTTTGCAACTTTGTAAAAATTACGGAACTTGGTTTTTGTCATTTGTTTAAGTTTTTCATTGTAATTTAATTGGGAAAAATTACGAAAGTTCTGCAAATTGGATAAGTGAACGGAAAGAAGTTTAAAATATTCTCGTATATTTGCAACCATTTCTGGAAAACGCATCACTTCTTTATCAAACTTTTTTATCGACGCTCCCATTTTCAATACACACAAGCATTGAAATAATTACAAAAGTTTTCTATTGTGGTTGCAAATAAAGAGAATATCGGTCTCAGTGGATATGTAACTTTGCAACCTCATACGAAAAACGGAACCTATTAATCCACCAATATATTTTTTTTTGCATTTTTACAACTTCTGAAATTATTGCAAAAGTTCTGCAAATTGCAATTAAAATAACGACTGATATTTCACGTTACGCAAGAGATTTGCAACCGTCATTGTTCAACGGAACAGTTGTTTTGTGTATTTGATTTGGTTTTTTATAATTTGGCCATAAATTGCAAACATTGTGCAAATAGGTTTAATATATATATATATATATATATATATATATATATATATATATATATATATATATATATATATATATATATATATATATATATATATATAGTGATAAGTATTCGTGACTGGCGGTAATATAGAAGTAGATTTCTTGTGGGGATGCAGTCAGGTTAAAGGGCTTTATTTCAAGTAAACTCTTTGAAATTCGTCAAGCTTTCGGCTATGTTTATTGCTTTCCTCAGGACGACTGAAATTATGATGAATAACAATATGAAATTGTATAGTATTAAGGTACTTACTAACATGAGAATAAATAAAATTATTACATATGAGGAACATAAAATATTTTTCGTATGACAGTGACAATTGTATAATATTATAAATCAAGTTGGAAAATTTTGAATACTGAGTGATATATCATTATTTTTGTTCAATTTCAGTAAATATGTATAAATTTGACTAAGATTGTTCAAATCAGTTCTTTTATTCATTGTTTGACTATTTGAATTGATATGAACCATTTCCAAGAAAATTTTTTGGTTACATTATTCTCAGCATCTAAAATGTGTGTATTATTATAGTCCATTCGATGGCTAACATGTTCCGAAAGTGCGCATGAATTAACGTTTGTTTACCAATTGACTATTGGACTTCTGGAGGTTTGGCCATTTTTTTTGAAATTTACAAGGGATTTCATATACAACATTTGACTTTTGGTTATTTTTTATGGGACTTTTCACTTTAGTGTGTAATTTTGAAATAGTTTTTATATTTTTTTTAGCAATTTTGAAGTTTTCATTCTTCAATACATTGATTAATTTAGGAGTAAGTTCATGGATATGTGGAAGTGATCTAAAGAGAGGAGGTTCTATTTCATTTATTATGGGAGTTATCTGGGATCTTTGGAAGAAAATATATTGGCCAAACCTCCAGAAGTCTCAATAGTCGAATTATATCCCATAGGAGTGACTGTAAACGAAACGTTAATTCATGCGCACTTTCGGAACATGTTAATCAGCAAGACCATCGAATGGACTATAATAATACACACATTTTAGATGCTGAGAATAAAACCAAAATAATTTTCTTGGAAATGGTTCATATCAATTCAAATAGTCAAACAATGAATGAAAGAACTGATTTGAACAATCTTAGTCAAATTTATACATATTTACTGAAATTGAACAAAAATAATGATATATCACTCAGTATTCAAAATTTTCCAACTTGATTTATAATATTATACAATTGTCACTGTCATACGAAAAATATTTTATGTTCCTCATATGTAATAATTTTATTTATTCTCATGTTAGTAAGTACCTTAATACTATACAATTTCATATTGTTATTCATCCGAGGAAGGCAATAAACATAGCCGAAAGTGACAATTTCAAAGAGTTTATTGAAATAAAGCCCTTTAACCTGACTGACCCCACAAAAATTATTATATATATATATATATATATATATATATATATATATATATATATATATATATATATTAGACCGACATATGCCTACTACTTGATTATCCATCGCGTATATCTGTTATATTTTGTACTGGTTGATTGAAATTGCATCCGAAGAATAATACGGTTAGGTAGGTACCCATTAAAAAATTTGAAACTAATTATTAATCTCTGAAGCAATCACTGTTTTTGACTAAGTAATCAGCGACATAAATTCAATCTAATTTTTTCGAATGCAACAATCGAAAGAGTACAAAATTCTGCTGAAAGACTATTGGAAGACATTACATTTTCATCAAACAGAAACGTTGCTGAAACATCGACATTACATCTCAAATTCAATTCTTACTCCAATTGTGGTTTCGCATGAAAAATTCTATTGAATCCGAATGGGGTACTGAAATGTAATCGACACGAAAAATCATTTTCTTATTTTATAAAAATTTTGAAAATGAAGAGGGAAAAGGCAATTCTATTTCAGTTGTAGCTCCAGGACTATAAAATGATTGTGCATTGTTTTTGGTTAGTAGTAGTAGTCATAAAAATACAATTGACAGTCTTTCATGTCACTAAACTGCTGTGCATTCATTAATCTGTAAACAAAACACTGTGATGTAACACAGTTGTAGGTTAATCGTACTAATCTACAACTGTTTTTTAAATCTCAATATTTCCTCCATTTTTATATGAATATATAGAATTATGAAAATGTGTCGATAGATTCTCGATCCTCCACCAAACGTACTCAAGAGTATTTTTCATGCAAAATTGTAATATGATGTTTTGAATTCATATCGAAAACGTTAGCTTTCTACATTGAATGATTTCACCTACCGTTGACGAGCTTCTTCTTGGTCGATAGTTAACTTGGTAACACAATGAATGCCATTTATTAGGTATATGAAAATCTTTATTATTCAGGTAACACAGGTGTTGCCAAAAAATTTTTTTTTAATTTCTTATGTCCCGCATTGTAACATAGTTTGCGAATTATTATACTGCCACCAATTGGTAAAATTAGTTGTCTGTCCGATTCGCAAAATTTTAGCTTATTTTGATAGAGTAAAAATACGAAAATATGTTTCATTTGATTTTACTCTCATTTCCGTGTTGTAGACGAGGTTGCAAATTGATGAAAACATTGTACATCAGCTCGTCTCCACTTGCAACCATTATTGGAAACTTTTGTAATAATTCCGATACTTATTTCATTAAAAAATATCAATTAATTGAAAAAATGTGTTTTTCGTTCGACGCAAGAGATTGCAAATTAAAACTCTTGTCCAGAACATTATTTCAGTTATTTTTTCGAGTTTGCAGAACTTTTGGAATTTTCATTGAAAAATTAGGACTATTTTTTTTTCATAAAACAGACATTTCCGTTTTGTTTGAGTGGTTGCAAATTTATCAGAGGATGCTATTTATCAAAACTTCGAAAGTTTGCAGAACTTTTGCATATTTTTACCGCGCTAATAATGTGAAAATTCATTAAATCCTGATTTTCAATCTAATTCCGTTCAGAAAAAAGGATTGCAAAATCAGACTACATATCATAGTCTACTCGACAAGTTGAAAATGGTCTAAAATAGAGATACTGCTCTCAAAATTAAGTTTGATAGCTCATTGGAAACGAAATAACGCCTAGAAAAATGTGCCGAAAGCGTGTATTAGCACATAAAAAATTGCAAAAGTTATAAACAATTGAAGATGAAAAAAAAATGGCATTTCGTTTTTTGCCAATATTTCATAAACTATTGATATTTAAGGAATTTCAAAAAAAAAAATTGAAAGAGGAGGAAATTTCCAATAAAGAACTCCCAGTTCCCGGAACTCTATCTCCATTATTTATAATTAATTCAACGCTGAAAATGGGTCTCCGAGCGACATTTTTAGGTTGCGCGCGCGGCGTCAAAAGCGAGTACGACACATTAATTAATGTATTTAAGGTTTTAAATATTTTTTTTTGAATTTGAAAAAAGCATGGTGTATTTGGAAGACTATAAATGATTCATTCCCGTTGGAAATTTTACTAAAAGTTTATTTTTCAACAAGTTAAACGATTGTTAACTAACAAAATTTTCTCGAACTTCTGTCTTAATTGTAAATGAAAAAAAATGTTTAAATAATTGTCGTAAAAAATTTTCGCTTCGTAGAGCCTTTCTTATATACATACTCAACAAGATCACGCCATAAAAGTTGAAAAAATATTCATACTTTGTTTATAATAATTTTTGTACTTGAACAAAAACTAAAAAAATCCAAGTAATGTTGTTGAAAAAAAAAATTTTTTTCCTCAATCATCATATTATCGTTTATTTATCAAAACAAGATATAAATTGATTTGCAAAGAATTAATTTAATTTTTGGAATTTTTTCTCCACAATTTCATTATAATACAAATATTATGAAAAAAAAATGTTTTCTTATTAACAATTTTTAATTGTTTATAATCGTTTTTTTAAATTTCTATTGTTTAAATAATCAGTTGAGAATTTTTTCTCTAAAAATCATAATTGACAGTCCTCTATGGAGTAACAAAAAACATTTTTTTTATCAACAATTCCAAAAAAATTTTTTTCAATTAATTGTAAAAAAGATTTTTTTTTTAATTATAGTTTTTTTGTAAATTTTAGAAGTTTCAGAAAAAAAATCCAACAAAGTTAAAAATTTGTTTATAACAAATTGGTAAGTTAATAAACAACGGAATTGTTGATAAAAAAAATAATTCTTGTGTTACTTTATGGAAGACTGCCAATCATGATTCCTTGACTAATTATTTAAACAATAGAAATATAAGAAAAACGATTATGAACAATTAAAAATTGTTATTAAGAAAAAATTTGTTTTTAAAAAATCATGATATTTGTAATATAATGAAGTTGTGAAAAAAAAATTCTCAAAAATATTGAAATAATCAATTTGCTTATAAAAAATTGATCAACAAATGGCGGAAAAATTTTTTTTTGCAAATCAATTTATATCTTGTATTCATGAAGAAACTGTAATATGATGATTAAGAACAACATTACATGGATTTTTACAAAAATTATTATAAACAAAGTATGGATATTTTTTCAACTTTTATGGCCCATTCTTGTTGAGTATGTATATAAGAAAGGCTCTACGAAGCGAAAAAGTTTACGACAATTATTAAAAAAAAAAATTCATTTACAATTAAGACAGAAATTCGAGAAAATTTTGTCAGTTAACAATCGTTTAACTTGTTGAAAAATCAACGTTAAGTGAAATTTCCAACGGGAATAAATTATTCATAATGTTCCGAATACACTATGATTATTTCAAATTTAAAAAAACATATTTAATACCTTAAATAAATTAATTAATGTGTCGTACTCGCTTTTGACGCCGCGCGCGCAACCTAAAAATGTCGCTCGGAGAACCAATTTCAGCGTTAAATTAAAATTATAAATAATGGAGATAGAGTTCCAGGAGTCCGGAGTTTTTTATTGAAAATTTCCTCCTCTTTCAGAATCTTTTTTTGAAATTTCTTAAATATCGATGGTTCAAGAAATATTGGTAAAAAACGAAATGCCATTTTTTTTTCATCTTCAATTGTTTATAACTTTTGCAATTTTTTATGTGCTAATACACGCTTTTGGCACATTTTTCTAGGCCTTATTCTGGATCCAATGAGCTATCACACATAATTTTAAGAGCAGTATCTCTATTTTAGACCATTTTCAACTTGTCGAGTAGACTATCATATAAAAGTCCTCTGCACTCTACTGAAGTTTTGAAACTTTTGTAATTATTATTAAATTTTGGGAAAATCATGTCTATCTCTACTGGCCTATCAGTACTTTTAGGCAGATTCCTGAGTTCAGAGGATACCGAGTTCATAACTTCACAGAGAAACACGTTTGGAAGGAGGTTGATTTGTAAATTGGAACAGTCAAGGAATCTTTTTTCTAATGTTCAGATTGTGGACGTCAGTTTTCAATTTTATTTCTTGATATAGGTATATGTGGGAGATTTATACTCAATAACTTCCGAGAATAGCATACAACTATTTAAGAAGCGCTTTCTATCGACTGAGAGCCAGCCTAAGTTGAGTCTTTGAAAATATTGCATCATTACGTCATCAGTTGGAATGATTACCTATATTCAAGGAAATTTTTACTCAGTGCTACAGTATCACTCTTTGTTCTTCTAAATTCAACAGTATACACGTCCTTGTTCTACCCCAATCAAACGCTCGACAACCACTTCCAAAATTATTGTTGAAATCCTAAGAAAAAAGTAAGACGTCGGAATCTAAAAAAGTGCCCGTGTACCTTCTAGGCATTCGTGAAAACTCCTTCACAATGACGAACTCATAGAAAAATATTTTTTTATTGAATAATATCACAAGGGACGTATTCTCATTATATTTCCAATCGGAGCTTGCCTGCAAATCGTTTTTTGAAATCATCCATGAACTCAACTAGGGTTTCCACTTCATCCAACGTGACTGAATTGTAAAGACTAGCTCTAATTCCCCCAACTAAATGGTGTCCCTTGAGTTGAAGCATTTTCAGCTTCTCGGCCTCTTTCAGAAACCTGGCCTCCAATTCAGCGTCGCCGTTTTTCCCCCCGATGCGGAAAGGTACATTTATTCTGCTTCTCATATCTGTTTCCACAGCGGAATAGTAAAACGAGTTAGAAACGTCGATTGCATCGTAAATCAATTTGCTTTTGAATGCACTACGATTTGCCATAGCTTCCAGGCCACCCTCATTTTTCACCCATTGAAACACTTTTTCCATGACGTAAATTCTACAAAAGAAAACCATTAGATTTTTCCAAATGTCATTTTTTTCTGTTTTTTTTTCTGAAAGTGGAAGTTACTTATCAGTTCAAAATAACAGAAACGTTACTGGGTTTTAGTATTCTGCATTCGCAAACGTTCCTGGTTGTAAGTAATATACCGGGTGACACAGGATATCGGGCCACCTCTGTAACTTCTGCATTCGTGAACAGATTTTTCTGAAATTTGGTACAGTTATATAAGCAACCATTTCGGATTTGATCACATTACAATCCCATTTGGCGGACTTCCGGTTGTTCTGCAAATGCCAGCAACTTTGTTTTTTCTAATGAAACACCCTGTATATTTTTACATATTCAACTACAACAGGTCAAAACAAGTCCAAACCTCATGTCAAATGTCATTTCTTTAAAACAATTGAAATGAAAATTGTTTTTTTATTTTACCTCGTGGATAAATGAGATTTGGTCAAGGTTATTCACAATGAGTCGCACATAACAGAGAAACATAATTTTTTCGAAAAAATTATTTTTTGTGTCATTTATTGATGAATTAATTCAGTCACATCACATTTTGATCAAAAATTATTTTTTTTCAAATGAAACCCCTATGGGCCACCTACCTGTCTCTCTAGAACATTCATCCAAAAAAAAATTACATATCATTTTTGTATTTCGGTGCAGTAACAAATTGTTCACATTGAAAAATCTACAACTAGTTCATGAGATTCCTTGCAGTTCGAATAATTTTTCAACTTAGTAGGCTGTGGAAAACAACATTTCTGAATCTTCTCAACTAATAGTGTTTCGCTGTCATCTTTCATCTCAACTCTCGAAAATCAGTTAACTTCCGGGAATTAGTTTAGTAGAAATGTAAAATCAAAATTATAGGTTCACAAGAAGTGAACAGGTTGATATGTTATTAATTTACGGATAATGTCTTGAAAACATTGTCGCCGCTTGTCAGTTATACGCTGATCCTTTTTCAAAAACGTGGAGAGAAGATTCCGAAAAAAACCCAACAATGGAGAAGATGATCGTAAGTGAGGAGGCAGAAATGAATGATTTGCTTATGTCGATTTTGATCCGACCGCTTTTGACGCGGGAATTTGAATACCAATGCAATGTCAGTCGAGAAAACACTAGAAAAATAAAAAAAAACACCACTATTGGGCTTATAAGTATAACTTACATAATTAGTCGACAAGATTCAGAAATGTTGTTTTCCACAGCTTACTAAGTTTGAAAAATTATTCGAACTGCCAGATAACTCATGAACTAGTTGTAGATTTTTGAACTTATACAATTTGTTACTGCACCGAAATACAAAAATCATATGTCATTTTTTCCTCAATAAATGTTGGTAGTCCATAGGGGTTTCATTTTAAAAAAATGCATTTTTAATCAAAAATGTGATGTGACTTAATTGATTAACCAGTAAGTGACACAAGAAAATAATTTTTCAGAAAAAAATTAGTTTTTCTGTTATTTGCGACTCATTGTGAGTAGCTTCGACCAAATATCATTTATCCACGAGGTGAAATAAAAAAACAATTTTAATTTCAATTGTTAAAAAAAAATACATTCGACATTAGGTTTGGACTTGTTTTGACCTGTTGAACTGAAATATGTAAATATATACAGGGTGTTCCGTTTGAAAAAAAAAGTTACTGGCATTTCCAGAAAAACCGGAAGTCCGCTATATTGGATTGTAATGTGATCAAATCCGAAATGGTTGCATATATAACTGTACCAAATTCCATAAAAATCCGTTCACGAATGCAGAAGTTACAGGGGTGGCCCGATATCCTGTGTCACCCGGTATATGCAAAAAAAGTTAATATTTAATTAAGTTTGAAGTCTAATATCTCTTTATAGTCAGTGCAGTTTCCATAAATACTTTAGTAAACTGTAGATGAAATGACTAATGATAATAATAATAATACCTTTATTTTCCATTTGACAATTCAGAAGAAAATGTCAATTGAGAATTAAATGTAATCAAACAAATTGCTATAAATAACGGTTATAGTCCAAACTTTATGGATAATATTCTTTCAAGAAAACTTTATAAAAAAGCTATAATAGAAGTGTTTCCTACTCTAAACAAAAAACAAAATTTCAAAATTATTACATATTTAGGCCATCCTACCGAAAAAAAAATTCCTTTTTTGCGTAAAAATAACATCTATATCGCATATAAAACAGATAATAATTCAAGTAAATTTATTAAGAACAATAAAGATAAAACTGAGAATTCTTATGAATCAGGAGTATATAGATCAACTTGTGGCCCTACTGCTAGTTTTTACATAGGCCAAACAGGCAGAACATTCAAAAAACCATTATCAGAACTTAAGAACTATTTCGTCATTGGTAAAACAAATTCAACTTTTGCTACTCACCTCTTGACTGAAAATAGTATATTGTTTTACGAGTGACGAAAGTAACATTTTTTGAAGCGAGAGAACAGTTTACCATGTTCACCTGCTTGAAAAAATGTTTTCGACGAGTGAAACACTATACTTTCTCTACAACCCTGTTTATATCATAATAATATGCTAAAAAAGAACGACGATGAACAAATATTTAATTTTAAATGAAAAATAACAGAATTTTTTTAAACATTACTTATGATTTCAATATTGGTTAATTGTTACATTCGAGCAATTATTCAAAATTATAGGAGTATTACAATAAAGATTTTCATGTACTGAGGTAGACGATGCCACATCTGTTATGTTGTTAACTGATGTCACTCCAGATGAAGATGCGCCGTATTCGGATAGCGTTGTATTTTGTATGGATTGTGAAATATTTGTTTGTATTTTATTTTTGCTGCTAACTGATTGATCAACATATCCCTCCGCAACGTTACTAGATTTCCAGCCTCCATGCTTTTTTGATTGAAGTAAATCACTTCCTGCATCCACCAATAGCGTTACGGAAGTTCTACGCAAACAATGCCCAGTATATTTTTGGGGATCAGGCAAGTTTAAATATTGAGCTAGGTGCATAGCAAATTTACTGAATTTATTTATTCCCACAACCTGTCTATTACACTTTCCGTTCTGGTAGTTAATAAAGACTCTTGAATTTATTTTGTCCATATCTAGTGGACGAAGGTTCATATATATTTTAGAAATTTCGTAGAAGAACCCAGAAATGTGGAAGGAACGTGGTACTTGTGTTTTTGTATTACGTATTGTAACTAAGAGTATACTGCTGGTATCTTCCACATTTACTGTCAAATCTTTTAATTCATGGCAACTACAAACCCCCGAAATTCCAAAAACTAAGGCTACCTACGAACGTTAATATTAATATCATTAAGAAATTGTCGCAATAATAAAGTAATTAACCTAACCTAACCTTAGTCATTAAGTATTTGGAGTCGGGTGCATTCTTTAAGAAAGTGTGTATCTCATCGAAAGATTTTTTTTTTAACTTTTGACTTTTAAACCCATCAGATTTTTGTTTGAAAAAAGAACGTAACTTGGGATATTTACTGATATCGATATTATTTTTAATCGATGAAGTGGTTCTCAACATCCAATACATAGACCATAGCGTCGATGACTTGACAAACATCCAAAATACGCAAGTAGCACAGTTTCCAAAAATGAAATTACATGATTATCAACTCTCCAATCCATGAATTTTGCATATATTTCTTCATATCTCTTTTAAGATTTTACTGGTAATAAATCCAAAGAGGTTTCCTCAGCTTGATTTGTTATTTATGGTTGTGTATTTGGAAAATCTAAATCACTTTCCGAATCAGAAATCATGATAACTTAAAAAACTAAGAATGCTTTCAGTGCAAACTGAAGTATAAACAATTAACGAGGAACGTCAAACTAATGAGACCAGGCAACTAGCTATAGATTGTTTTTAAATCTCACGGTATTTTTACGATTCTATTTTGCTTTTTAAATGAACAAAAGTTGAAAAAAATGCATTCTAATTATAGAAATGATTCCTGCCTTCGTTTATTAATAATTCAAAGTCATCAAAACATTATATACGAAGGCGGGAAATGATTGAAAATATAAATTTAACTTTCGTCACTAGAAACGAAAGTTAACGTTATGAGAATTTCTGTCACTTGCGACGGAAATCACGTTTTCGCTGAAGGTATTCTATTACAAAATGACGTCTTCTCGTAAAGGGTTGTAGGAAAACATTATTTCGTTAACGATTTCGAAATACATACAGAAAAGAAAGGTTATAAACTCGACCTTCTAGAAAGTCTGGAAATTAATAAATGCAAGAAGTCGCAATT
Source organism: Gonioctena quinquepunctata (assembly GCA_018342105.1). Lineage (NCBI taxonomy): Eukaryota > Metazoa > Arthropoda > Insecta > Coleoptera > Chrysomelidae > Gonioctena > Gonioctena quinquepunctata. The sequence continues at coordinate 9,988 of JAFIRS010003599.1, read as the reverse complement.
TTTGCTTGATGACAAGTTTCACCTAAATAACTCTCCTTTGTTGAATTTGTTTTACTGAAGATTAAACAGGTAATGGATATAATTGCCGTTCTACTTGGTCTCATTTCCGAATGGATATAGGCCAATCAATAGAGATTTTCTGCTCTATTGATTCTGTGACAAAAATTCTACCAGGAAAACGACTGTGCCATCATATGAAAGACACAACCTGTTATGTTTTCTACTCCCAACTGTCATTGCTCAATTTGTTATAAACATTTAAAAGCATTTTTTCTATTTTTTATTGTTTTTGACTTGTAACTTGAAAATTAATGAAGCAATCTCGATACTTCCAATAGATTGTAGAAAATCGAAATGCAAAGTAAATGGGCCCTAGCACAACTCGATCGGATCATTAGTAACGGAGAAAAATCCGCCACTTTTTGAGTTGTAGTGCAAACTTTCCACGACATAGTCGTAATTAATATGTTCTTCATGTGTGAAAAACGCAGGCGCTGTCGGATCATTAGTTTTGGAAACATTGCAATCTGAATGTTTTAGTGCATTTTATTGCAGCAAATCTGGATGCATCATAGGTGGACCGATTCCAATTTTTCGGAAAGAATTCGAGAGTAGAAGTGAAGTACTACAGAACGTATATTCTAATTTTGCGTTAAATTGCTCCAAACTAAAATACTTGCAAACATGACCGAAAATGGGCAAGTGCGTGAAAGCGGCTGAGTAGTGGGGGTAGAGCTGTAGGCGCGGAGAAGCGTATGTATAGTGATACAAGCGCGCTGCGCACGTCATGAATCTGCACTTGCCGGTTTTCGATCATGTTTGCAAAAATTTCTCACCTATTTCGAAGCATTTTAACGCAAAATGAAAAGTTTTTAGTACTATACTTCAACTCTCAAATTCTTTTTCAAACTGTTGGTGACAAGTTCAATTCACTGTTAAAAATGAACCAGTGCACCTAAAGAAATCTATGAAAGGAATGAGTCTTAACAAAAATTGGTATTTCACAGAGTGTTTCAAAAGTAGTGTTATACAACAATCATTTAATTAACCCTTATGTATATATTATTTACAGTAACTTTTTCATTATTGTTTCTTTGGCTTGTGTGAAAGAATGAAATAGTGTAGAAGTATAGAGTGGTATGTGATATATTGTAGAAATATCGTAAAAAGTTCGAAGATACTTCATTGGACGTTTGCCCGTCTGTATCTTTATGACCAACGAATAAATAAATATATTCACAGATAACTCCGGAAAGTACATAATTATCTATAAAAAATGTTATGGAGTTTAATGGAAATATAACGATGACATTTCCATAAGTTCGCCACGTATCGGACAAGATTAACTGTTTTCACTTTAATGAAATTAATGGAAAGCAAACCAGAAAAATCTTTTTCAGTCAAGGTACATCAATGAAACTCTTTCTGTGTTTGGATATCCGTTTCTGAAATGCTTTTGTTTTTTGAACTCTGTGATAACTCTGATAAGAAAGAATAAATTAATTCATACATTATAGACTTCCTATTCTAAACCGGAATTGACGTTTCATAAACACCATTCAGTGACACCAATTGTTTTTCGTTCACTTCAATATGGATTTTCAACAAGTCAAATATTCACAATTACTCACGAAAACATGGGCGGTGTATTCAATATCGAATTCATCTTATCCGTCAGGGTGAAATCCAATATGGAAGGACAATACTTGGCTGGATTCCCAAGGAGATCTTCCCGAATTATGACCACGGCTACCGCTGCTGGCCCTAGATTTTTTTGGGAGGCTGCGAAAATTAAACCAAACTGAGAAGGAAAATTAGTCGCAATCCTCAATGATAGGTACTACCTTCGAAACATCAATTTTTTTGGTAAGGATATTGGAACACATGTCTGCTACCAATGGAACACCGTGAGTTTCGGGAATGTATGGAAATTCAACCCCTGAAAGTATACAGAGAGATCGTTAGTGAGCTAGTAAGCCCATGAGAATTCACCCTAAATCAAGTGAATTTCATATTTTTGAATTGGAAAAATCCTGATGGAAAAAATTGTTTCAGCTAATGAGTAATAGTATCATTACAATCTTGTATGTGTGAACATTGTATGCATTTGTTTGAAGGTTGTAGACGATGTGGTAACTTGATTACTATCGTTTCGGACGTCCATCGTCTTAATGTATTTGAAAGGTTTTCACGACGTTTCGAATGCTTGTATCTGCAATCGTCTTCAGGTGAATACTGACAAGTTTAGGTGCTACTAACCAATTTATATGACTGTCGACGCAATGATGCGTGCAATTCCTCCATGTGCAGCGGTGCGTGTGATTTCGCGCGGTGTGATGCTGCGCGAAGTTTCGCGCCTCTGCAGCCTGCCAGAAAGAGTAATCAGGGGTTTCCATACGTTCTTGATCTCGACGCTTGGTTGACTAATGGCGTTATTGGCTCCGATGTAGGCGACCTCTTTGAACTTTCGTTTGAACCAATGCTCCTCTCTATGTAGAACACTTGCGTCGTCCCATAGAACTCGATGGTGCTCAGTCCAGGCGTGGTCAGCGATTCCCACGCAATATTGGAATCACTGCAGTGCTGCCTACAGAACTCATATTTCCAGGAAAAGGGCCGATTCTTCTCTCAAGTCGACGGACTACCGATGACAGAATACAAACTAAAGCTGTGGTTGATGTACGTGGATGACACCTTCATTATATGGAATCACGGAGACAAACATCTCCAGAATTTCTTCTCAAGAATCAACTGAATCAGGGATTCAAATTCACGATGGAAATGGAAACCAACAGTGCCTTACCCTCCCTCGATGTGAACGTTGAGAGAATAGGCAATGAAATTCGCACCTCCGTCTACAGAAAGAAGACACATACGGGGCAGTACCTCAGTTACAGCTCCAACCATCCGAGTTCGACGAAGAGAGGGATCGTGAGAACATTGGTAGAGAGAGCAACGCACATATGCAACGACGTGGAGTCACTGGATGCCGAATTAAACCACATCAGAGAGGACCTCCACCGGAATGGATATCCCAAGAAACTCCTAGAAGAGGTATTGAAACAACTCCGGAGAACGAAGACATCTGAAGAGCAACAACAAAGCACAGTAATCTGCCTTCCGTACATCAGAGGTGTCTCCGAGAAGATCAGAAGGATCGGAAACAAGTTCAACATCAAGAGCTGCTTCCAATCCGGCTGTACTTTACGGAGTTTCCTAACCAAGACCAAACCTGACAACTAAAATGAAATCAGTAAGAATTGCATTTATGAAGTTCCATGTGAATGCGGAGATTCCTACATTGGAGAGACAAAGAGACCGTTATCGGTAAGATTGGATGAACATAAGAAATGGACTCAACGTGGAGAAACATCAAAATCCGGAATCGCTGACCACGCCTGGACGGACCACCATCGAGTTCTATGGGACAACGCAAGTGTTCTACATAGAGAGGATCATTGGTTCAAACGAAAGTTCAAAGAGGCCGCCTACATCGAAGCCAATAACGCCTTTATTCAACCATTTACCATCGAGCTGCACAATACCACCCCGTCTCATGTGGCATTACAATTCGGCCGACTGGGAAGGTCTTCGTATGTTTTTCTCAGCGTTTCCATGGAAGAGAGTTTGTTTCTCTTCAGTAGATCCAACACGATGTGCTGAGACAATTTCTGGAATCATCATGTTGGGGATGCAAACTTACATACCGAATACCGAAAGAAGAACATCATCCGATAAGACCTGGTTTAACAGAAACTGCTCTAGAGCTGTGGCTTCCAAACAGGCAGCATACCATCGATGGCAAAAAAATCCGGGACCTGAGACCAGAGCAGCATATGTCGAGGCTAGAGGCATATGCAGAGAGACAATAGAATGCTCGAAAGATGCCCACAACGCCGAAATAAGATCAAAACTTGCTGAATGTCCTAACGGATCCCGTTCATTTTGGTCTTTCGCCAAAGCTGTGGGAAGAAACTTCACTTCCAGCTCATTTCCTCCTCTAACCAAAGAAGATGGAACACTAGCAATGACTGCCCAGGAAAAAGCCAATATCTTTGCGCACCTATTTGCTGGAAATTCCACTCTGGATTCATCGGGAAAACAACCCCCGAACATTACACCTATTGACAGTCACATGCCCGAGATCACCTTTCGCCAACGTACTATCAGAAAGATTTTGCTGGGTCTCAACACCAACAAAGCCTGTGGATCTGAAGGAATCCCGCCGATTGTTCTCAAGAAATGTGCCCCCGAACTAACACCTGTTCTTTGCAAGTTGTTCAACCACTCTTACAATTTGGGGGTATTTCCGTCCAATTGGAAAATTGCAAGAGTACAGCCAGTCCCTAAAAAAGGCAGAGAGGCCCTACCTAGCAACTACAGACCTATCGCACTGCTATCTATTATTTCAAAGGTCATGGAAAAAGCCATCAACATCGAGCTCATGAAATATCTGGAAGACTCAGGAATTGTCAACGATAGGCAATATGGCTTCCGCCATCAGACATCAACTGGTGACCTGCTCGCTTACGTCTCACATATATGGCAGCTATCTATTGAAAAGTATGGAGAAACTTTAGCTGTGGCATTAGATATCTCCAAGGCGTTCGATCGAGTTTGGCACCAGGGACTCCTCGCCAAGCTTCCGTCTTATGGCTTGCCCCCTCAGCTGTGTTCTCTGCTTGCTAGTTTTCTCTCAAACAGGTCTCTCCATGTAGTGGTCGATGGAGTTTCATCTGACACTCTACTCATAAATGCTGGTGTTCCGCAAGGATCTATTCTCGCACCAACACTATTTCTACTTCACATCAACGACCTGTTGAAAGCAACTTCATGTCCAGTACACAGCTTTGCCGATGATAGTACCCTCCATACCGCTTTCTCTTCCAGGGCCCCTATATCAGCCCGTGAAACCAGAAATGAACGAGGAAGAAATGTTAATAATATAAATATGGACTTAGCAACAATTCTCGAATGGGGATCTAATAACTTGGTAGAATTCAATGCAAACAAAACACAAGCATGTCTTTTCTCTAGAAAAGCCGATCTCACTGTGCCTAACATAAGTTTGTCAGGAGTAACCATACCACTGAAGTCATCCATATCGATGCTTGGTATTACTATCAGCAATAACCTTTCCTGGGAAAATCACGTGAGGTCCATTGCCAAAAGTGCATCCCAAAACTTGGTTTTGTTTCGTGCCAAGAGCTATTTCACCCCCAGTCAGCTGCTTATGATCTATAAGGCACAGATCCGACCTGTCCTGGAATACTGTTCCCATATTTGGAGTGCGGCACCTAAACATATTCTGAGACTATTGGATTCTGTCCAAAAAAGGGCAATTCGTCTCGTCGGTGATGCCTCGCTCACAAACTCGCTCACTTGTCTGGAACACCGTAGAAAAGTTGGCGATTTGTCTCTTTTTTATAGATATTTTCATGGGCGATGCTCTTCTGAAATATCAACAATCGTTCCTGCTTTGGCAGTCTCTTCGAGATTAACCCGTCAAGTTCAGTCATCACACCCCTCCGTGGTCACTTTGGAGACCTGCAGAATATCACTTTCCAAAGACTCGTTCATCCAACGAACAGCGAGGCTTTGGAACTCATTGCCTAGGGAGGTGTTCCCCGAGGCATACAACCTTCAAAAATTTAAGAAGAACACCAACTCCTACCTTCTTTCCCTTGGTTCCCACGATGTTCTCTGAACACTACAGGATATCCCTTCTCGTGGGAACCAGAACATAAAAAAAAAGCGTCGAAATCACGAACGTATGGAAACCCCTGATTACTCTTTCTGGCGGGCTGCAGAGGCGCGAAACTTCACGCACCACCACACCGCGCGAAATTACACGCACCGCTGCACATGGCGGAATTGCACGCATCATTGCGCCGACATTCATATAAATTGGTAAGTAGCACCTAAACTTGTCAGTATTCACCTGAAGACGATTGCAGATACAAGCATTCGAAACGTCGTGAAAACCTTTTAAATACATTAAGACGATGGACGTCCGAAACGATAGTAATCATCGAATGCATTGTTATGGAAATCACGAAAAATACCCTGAGTACACCCCTATGCTGTTACAACCGTCGGCTCGACCGTTGGGAGTGACGTTCTGTTCCAGATCTGTTCCAGATGTTCGATAACTACCATTGAAAACTTCGAGAAATGGCCGTAAGCGATGATGTCATGCTCCAAATGTTCGATAACTGCCACTCGAAGACTCGAGAAGAAAACCGACAGTTAGCGAGGACGTTATGGAATATTCTTGATCGCCACTGTTCTGGAAATTACGGCCGTCCTATATACAGCGGGTCATATGCGACAGGCGTGTTAGTTAGTCAGAAGTCAGCAGTTAATTATTGAATTACTTTTGTGAAGATTGTTCAGAGAATTAAAGTTTATTTAGTGCAGTGCGTTTGAGTTGTGAACAAGTATTGTGTTGTGATTGGAAGTGAAATGAAATGGACATTTCAGTGGAATAATTTTTGATTACCAAAGGAACCCCAGTTTCGTAACTCACTTCGCTAACACGAGCGTATATGCGAAGGAACGGAACGAAAAATAATGTGTTCTACTCGTAAATATTCTCCGTCGGCGAACAGGAGATCAAAAGAAGATCAAAAGAGCCGATAGTCGACCTGGGTTTGAGTGACAGCTGTCTGGTTTTGCAGCAGACAATCAAAACGGACCGCAAGCCAACGATAATGCTTGTAGGTGTGTATATACGTTGAGACTAATAAATCACCAGGAGGTCTGAGTGAATGAAAGCCAGTAGCGTCTCTGGTCTGGGATCGAAATTGGTTTTGGAATATTCTATTGTTGTGTTGTGTTCTGTTGGAAAATATGTTTTTTTTTCGACTATGGAAAAATGAAATTATGATGATCCGATTGCCTTTTAATACATAATCCCTCGTTTATGGCATATTTTTTTATTTCAACGTATTTTTGAATTATTTGAATATCTAAATAAAATTAGTTATCTCCGCCTCTGCTGCTCAAAGGATTCTGCCTCCAGACTGGGGAACTTGTTTTTTATGCTTCTGCAATTGTGAATGGTTTGCTATATATATTTTATATCCTGATTAGGTTTCTCTACACGTTCTCGGAACAACTATTTAACTTACCGAGTATATTTACTCATCATTCATGGTACACTATATAGTCTTACTTAATATTACCACATTCACCTTTTTATAAGTATAATGAGTAGTTTATATATAAAAATAGATAATTGTTTAAAAACTAGAAAACACGCTTTAATAGAAAACTAAACTAAAAAGTAGAAAATAATTTCAAATGAGCTTGAAATAAGAATACAGTGATTAACATAAATTTTATTTCATCGTTAAAAAGCGTGGGCTGCTTGATGTCAATTGTTGTTAATATTTCATGGACAGATATTGGTAAAAGTAGAATCATTATGAAAATATCCTAAAAAGCACCCCACCCTTTTTGTTGTTGTTGTTAATCACTGTACTCTCATTTCAAACTCATTAAGAATTATTTTCTACTTTTCAGTTTAGTTTTCTATTGAAGCGTGTATTTCAGTTTTCAAACAATTATTTATTTTCAACTTTTCAGTTTGTTTTCTATTTAAGCGTGTTTTTCAGTTTTTCAAACTATCATTATTATTATTATTTGATTCTTTACACTTCTATTCTCCAATTTTGAATAGAATCGGACCATAATCGCAAAACTCGTCCGCCATTTTGGAGCCGCCATCTTGAATCCTTCAATTATGACAAAATAATCATAATCTCCGACCCCAAAAACCCCCACATACCAATTCTGAATAGAATTGGACCATAATCACAAAACTAGTCCGCCATTTTGGAGCCGCCATCTGAAATTTTTCAATTTTTACAAAAGAATCATAATAAAGGACCCCAATAACCCCCACATACCAATTTTGAATGGAATCGGATCATAACTCGTCTACCATTTTGGAGCCGCCATTTTGAATTTTTCTGTTTTGACGAAAGAATCATAATCTCTGACCACGAAAACCCTCAGGTACCAATTTTGATGCGAATCGGACCATAATCACAAAACTCGTCCTCCATATTGGAGCCGCCATTTTTTTTTTTCGAACAAAATTTTTTTAATGCATTGTCACCGGAATTATGTACACCTGCCAAATTTCAAATCATTCGTACGTCTAGAAGTGGGTCAGAATCGCGCCCAAAGGAGTCGGTTACAAACAAACAAACAAGTGAAGCTAATATAAAGCGTGTAATAATAATCAATATTTAATCGCATACTTCCAATGCTGAAACAAGTGTTCTCATACTTATCGGCTTCTGCTACTTTATTCATGTTCATATTACCAATGTATTTTTTTAATGCGAATAAAGCTATATTATTATTATTATTATCATTATTATAATCGATCATCTTTCCCTAAAGATCACAGATTGATATTTTTCCGAAGAGGCAGGTCCAAAATGTGATTCTGTTGGTCTTCATGAGAAAATTCAGAAGATTTTTGTTTTTGATGATCAGATATGACCCAAACTCAAGTAGGTATCTCTGTCATCCATTTTTTCATGAAACAATGTTATTTTCATGTTGCCGAGTTGGAAAAACGACCCAATTTTTTCTTTCATAATCACATTTCACACAACCTCTTGATATTCCTCTACATTTAAATTTTTTTTCCAATATAATCAATTTTTCTCACCCGATTTTCATATACTAGATCAAATTTGATAGAATTCCCTCTATATTTTCCGCCTCGATGGAAAATATTTATTCTCTGTTTGAAATAGTTCATGCATTGTTTCGATGTTTTTCTTTCATTTTTTTAATTTCATTTTCCAACTGTAAAAACCACATTATTCTGGATTTCAGAGTGGTCCAATCGGAACCTTTTCAAAAATTGCCAAGGAAAGAAGTTATCGAGCATGGAGTGAACGACGTTGATGGAATATTATGAGGCAGACAATCTTGAAACACGTTCTGAGAATAACTGAATAGACGAAATAATTATTAAGGAATAAATGGTCCAGGCATACCAGAAGAAACACAGAAGGAATATTTAACATTTGAATAATAACTTAACATAATGATGACTGAAAACAAAAAATTCCATCGGATGTAACTAACTGTTCGCCGGGCATTAGCCAAAAAGAAAGTTATTTCTCATTGTGAATAGAAAATTCTCATGATAACAATGTCCAATTGGCATAATCAATTGGATTCAGTTTTCCCTAAGCAAATGAGAGACTGATTTGTTGAAAATATGAATAGGATCTTTTCAGAATATCTAGCAGATGTAGATCAATGTCCAGCGTGGCTTCAGCCGGGAAAGTAGTTGTTTTCTGTTAGACATTCACAAAAAATAACTTTATTTTTATCGTGGATTTTTCAATTAACAGAAAAATATTTCTATTTAACATTCAATTGAGAATGTTTCCCTTTTCAAATGAGAGACATTAGTAAAAATGCAGCAGTCATTCGTTTTTCCATTCAAGCCTTATTCAAGACTTGAATTCTTTCACTTTTGAAACTTTCAGTTCCGGACAAATGATAAAGTGATCAAGAAACGTGTAAGATAGATTTGGAGTATGTGGGTAACTCAAAAGCTTCTGCATTTAGGCATCTTAGTTGAACCCATTATGCCTCCCTACTTCTTATGGACGCCAATCTGGCTGACCATTCTTACATACTCTGGATTCAAGGCAACATATTCAGAGTGTTATTCACTTATTGTAGCAGCAGATCATTCATTCATCATCATTTTTGCGTGATAGGATATCTCTTAGTGTGTAGAATCTGTGCAGTAATGCTCTCAGTCGTTTATTTACATTCGAGATGTGCTCGGTCCAGCGAATTAGCTGATCCAGAGTCACTCCTAGGTATTTAATAGATGATACTTGATCTTTTTCTGGGCAGGTACATGTATTAGTATCGATGCAACTTGACTTTTGAAGGTTTTAAAAATAATCTGTAGGGGGTTGCGTATTAACTGTAGGTGTAA
>JAFIRS010003598.1:0-125190 GCA_018342105.1 Gonioctena quinquepunctata | reverse complement strand
ATCTATCTCACGGCGACTAGTAATTATCATTATCTTCAACCAAAATTAATGGCTGTGTTTTTGGTCATTGCACGCATTGATGATTAATGGGTTGTTTTGTTTCTGTCATAGATAAAAATATATAAAACATAATTTTATGCCTTCTCGAGGAAAAGTTATATTTAATGGCTGTCATAATCGGTGAATTTATGAAGTCTAGACGTGTCGCTCAATTTATGGCTTTGTTATTTAAACTGATTTTCTTATCTCGCTGTGAATGTACCAAGTAGCAATCAATAATCTTTGTTTACTCTCCTAGATGAATTATTTATGCATCCGGTCTACAAGGGTTAATTCTTGATAATTATTTTTAAATGCCTTTTAATTGTCTTCCAATAACAACGTATGGTTTTAACGAGCATATGCTTATCAGTTGTTTCAGTCTAGCATGTGGTCCCTATTGACCTTTACTATTTATCAAGTTTTTATTCAAGAATGTTACGTTGTTTTGCATCGAATAAAGTTTTTCTGTAATTATATGGCATAACAATATCATTTAACTCAATTATCCATATATTTTTCTATCTTTGAAACCAGTCTATATGTTTGTGCCTTGTATATGCATGTACCTATGTGTGCATATATCCTTAGAATATTTGTTTTATATCTTTTATACTGGTTTAAGCGCTAGTTTTTAACTCTTGGACATGTCCAACACCATGTATGTGATTTTTTATGGATTAATAAAGTTCTATCTATCTATCTATCTATACCTTTTAAGGTTTTGGTCAATGTGTAAACCAAGGAATTTAACATCTTGTGCAAGCTTTATATCTTGTGAACCGATATTTACACTGTCTCGTTGGTTATTTGTTGATTGTAGTGTGTGGAAGTTTATAAGAATGGATTCGTTTTGATTAAGAAGTAGATAATTGTCGTTGAACCATCCCTCTGCCTTTGCTAGACAGATACGTGCCAGTTTTCCCAGCAAAATATTGTGATCTATGCTGTCAAAGGCTTTATATAGGTCCACAAAAACTCCCAAGGTGTGTGTACAGTATTGAGAAAAACAATATTAACACAATTTAAATTTGCAAGAAGAAAGTGCCACCATAAAAAATTAGCATTTCTATTAGTGTCTAATATCGCATCAAAAATTATTCTTAAAGAAGTATATGATGAAAAAATCATTTAATTTAACTCGAAAACTCATTTCATATAAGATTTTTGCTCGAAAATTATATGTGCTAAATGTTTTTTTTTTCTATACTCCGAGAAAAAACTCATTCAGGGGAGTTGAAGTAAGAAAAAAATATTAAATGATCTACCCATAGAGTTTCTTTAAGCAACGGGCAATAGAGTGATATATAATAATGTTTTTCAATGAGGTTTTCCATTATCAGTCGGCAAATTATTCCGAGGAAAAAATATTGAACCAAAACTGTTTTACTCTCAAACAAATATTTATCTCCAAAATTTTGCAATAAAATATCAATAGATGAAAAATCTTCTAAAAGATTTGAGAATCAAAAAACAATCTGTACCTTCATCAGAAACTGAAATATTCAACTCCTTCTGTTTTTCTCCTCTTCAAAGAAACATACCTATTACTGTTTTAGGTCCGAGTTTTCGGAAAGTATTTCTGAATGATTGAATCCTATTCGGCATAATATACTTTATTTTTATGAATAATTCATGAAATAGCACTGATCAGAACTTCATGGGAACATAATGTTACTTCAATTCAGGGTCAAAATGGAGTAAAAATAATATAACCAATCTCTCACCCAATGGCTTCTTTAGCGGAAAGAGAAGAAACAACAAATTTAATATCTCATATATTCATAAAATTGATATTTCATTCTGAAATTTCGGAGTTATAAATATTAATTTAGAAGTAAAATAGGAAAAAAGTGGGTGAAAAAATTTCTGTTCAATATTTCATTTATATCAACACTCAAAAGATAATAAAAACTTTCCGATAGAATAAAAAAATATCATGAAAATAATAATTGTTGAATATATAGATTTTTTAGTTTTTATACCAAGTAAATTAACGGTTTCATGTGAATGGAATATTCCAAAAAAAAAATTGAATACTCATCAGTGAATAGTTCAGTTTTTGTTTGGTTCGGATTTGTTCCCCATATCAGAAGATATCCAAGGTCGAAAAACATGCACAAAAAAAACAATTGCCGACTTTCCCGAGAAGCTCAATTTTGTTATCTCAAGTTGTTCCTGAAACTAGCTTTTCCGAGATAATTTTTTCCATAATATATTTCTGCATATTTTAATTCCATTGGACGAAATATATACTACTTATTATTTGAATTCTTTGTCATTTATTCAAAATCGATCTCTAAGCACCCTCCCGATATTAATATTTTTTATTATCCAAATAAAAAAGGGGATAATCTTCATCAAGCATAACAAAATCAGATTTCGTAGAGAACAAATAATTCTTTCAATGGTACCCATATGGTACCACTAAACATTCAACCATATCTTTGAATTACCAACAAAAGATGCATATTGTCGAGTTATTACTTCAATATTGTCGTTATTGCAATTCAATTTGTCTGATATGCCACAATTTTTCCTTTTATGTATTTTTCACAGATGCAATTTTCCACTTCGTATTTATATATTTGGCAAAATAATAATATTTAATATATAGAACACCAAACAATATTACATTGAAAATTACATTACATTATTATGTAACACTATGTTCTATATCCAATGAGCTGCACGATAGAATATAAAAAACGGTGTGTGCAGTAACTCCTAACTTAACAATGAATATATTATCTATATCTAGGTATGTTGAAAATGATGACATACTCTCTAAAAAGTATAATTAAAGAGATATTCTCTAATAACTATAAATTTGAAAAATTCTTACACTAAGTCTAAATATAAATTTGAAAAATTCTTACACTAAGTCTAAATATAAATTAGAAGGAAATTAAAGCAATACTTGATCAAATTAAATTCAGCGAAAATTCAACTGAAACCCGCTTTCTTTAATCCACATATCAATCTTGAGCTTATTTCTTTTGTATGTTTTTGTTTTCAATTGCAGGGGCAAGGCATTAAAAGCCTTTGGACCAGTATTGAGTAGCTTATGTTTAAGCAATGACTTCACTCACTCAGTGACACAATACTCATCAGTGAAAATTTGTCATGGAAGCTGCGAGATGAGACATGTAAAAGTAACATATCTAGTTCCTATGTCTAGCGCTTATGAACGATAGCGTTATAGGCCCGAGTTACAATTGTACAGAATTTTAAGATTATTTGAGAGTAGGAAACTGAATAATAGCATGGCGAAGAATTCAAATTATGGACTCGAAGATAGCATATGAATTTCCTTAAATAGAATTTGTTATCAATATTATTATTTCCAATCATAAGTAGTTATTTTCAAATTTTGTTTCTAAATTATTTCATCTTATCATCATCGATTCTCCGTCCAAATAAAATATGAATTCTGAAAGTTGATACAGTTCAAGGATAAATCAATAGGTAGCTTTAATTGGAATTATACGAATCACCACGTACAAACTGTCGCCCAGATAGTTTATGTGGTTTATATGTGTTTATTGAAATGTTTTGAATTTTAACCTGTAACTATACCATATTATGTCAATAAACATACATACATAAACTTTCTTTTATTTTCTGTCCCCTCATTTACTCAGAATTTAATGAATATTTGATATATTGCATATCAGAGGAAAAACTATTTTCTGTGTATCATATTCTGCTACTGAGTAGCTAATGTTCACCCACTCAGTGACACAATACTCATCAGTAGATTTGGCATGGAAGGTGCGAGATGAGACATGTGAAAGTAACATATCTAGTTCATATGTGCAGCGCTTATGAACGATGTACCGTTAGAGATACAATTGTACAGGATTTCAAGATGATTTGGAGGCATTTTAAGATAAGTTCTCTGCATTACATTTATTATTTCGCCGTCGTTTGTTACATAATTGTACTTCAAATAATTTCTTATTGGAGATAGAAAAAATGTATTGAACAATAAGAAAAAAATATGAAATCCATAATGCATGCTGCAAATTGTTTTTTCTAGAGTGGATTATACTATTTGCTCAGTAATTCTATTAAATCTGGTAAGGTTTCTATCTCACTTGAATTTATAAAATTCCCAGAACCTATCCACATTAGCAATACTTAACACATCATGCATGTATTTCTGTGATTATTAAGGAACTGTTCAAGCTTTTCGAGTAAATTTTCATACAAAGCAATCATTGACTTTCTTCTAAGATCAGTCAGCAATAATTTACTGAAAACTATGTCCCTACAGTACAGAGGAGATTCTCACCTTTCTTTCGTCTGTGCTCCCCAATGAATGGTAGTAGATTGAAGGGGGTCGATAAGGCTCCTCAGCCTTTCCGTTCCACGACCTATGGATCTTTTGTACATATCCTTCATCTATTAGAGACCCGGAATTCTGAGACTCCTTGCGAAGTTTATCAGTTTCCTGGGTCTAGTTAGTAATATCTGAGAGCGTTGATGACGAATAACTTGAGCCTTTTGCAAAACAGAGCTTGGCTGTCGCAAAGCAGGTTTTCTACAGTTTCAGCAGAGTTTTCGCAGTAACGACACAGTTCACTGTCTGATCTATCAATTTTTTGAGGTCATATTTTGATTTTTTTGTTAGTTTTGTTAATTGATTGCTGTACTGTCTGTAGGCATTTAGAGCATCCAAACAATTTGGATTAAGAGCTGATTGTTTTTTTAGTTTATCTCTTTTTCTTATGGATATCAAGAGGCCACTAGTGATCCAAGGTTTTATCCTTCTCTTTTTATTACTAGTTTTACATTCATATTGGCAATTCTCAATACTCAATTGAGTTAATATGTGTTTGGTATTTGTGTAGATTTACGTTTACATTATGTTATAAAACATAAGCCAACGAAATTTTCAAATTCAGCACGGAATTACTTATATTAGATGTTAAGTTCCTTTGTAAGAGTGTGTTATTATTAATCTAGTCTATGTTACTTGATCGGAGAAAGGGGTCAATTAGAAATCTTATATGCTCTTTGGTTTTTATTCATTGATAGATTATTAGCAGTACTTCATCCTGTATATAGCAGCTGAAATAGTTCACAAACCAATGACATGCATTTCTGCAGATAGTGATCAATGTGATAAAGTATTATGAATGTGAAAAGTAAGCCAAAAAATATAACTCCACATCTCCCTCGTGATTCCATACTTGAAGTTATAGTCCAGTCCACCTCGCCCATTTTCAAATTATCGTGTTTTTTCTCTCCCTCTTAATCTCCATAGAGGACTAGCCTTTCAATACATTTCTCAAAACAACTAGTAGTGATATACATGAAATATCAGATAGAGGGTATATTATATATTTGTCTCCATCATCCCGAAAGAATTAACCAATTGAACAATCAAAAGTGCCACTGAGACTCAATGAAATGAATGAATGAATAATTAAGCATTGATTTATATTACTGCCAATTTATTTTTGAGGAATGATAAGGACTTTTCTGCCTTATTAATGAATGCAAAGCATAGAAATCGAGGTAGGTAATTCATATGCATCTACAGGGAAAATTGAAATAACAATTTTTATAATGCACCACACTCATAGAGTCGCAAGCTTATGTGGAAGTGGAAGTGTTTTCTAGATTCACTCAAGCAAACATTTGGCTGCATTATAAAAATATTTTTTCTGATCATTTGTAGTATCATAATGTATTTAGAAATCATCAACTAACTGATTCACGTAAACATTGAAAATCAGTGAACCCGAATATTATAAAAATATCTTATTCGATTTTTTAAACAATGTATGATACATATTTGGTAAATTACTCTGCTATAGGTTTTATCAAGATTCTAATTATGATATATATAGAGGGGTGTAGTTGAAATATAAGAATATTGAAAATCAATTTACCTGAGTATTCGATAATGTCAACCAAGTAAGATTTTTCATTTTGGCCAATTTATTCACTCCAATGTCCGTCACATTTTTACATCCTTGAATATCCAACCCCATCAAGTTGGGGCAATGGTTAGCCAAACATTCCAAGACACTATCGTCAAGTTCATCACAGTGGGTCAATAATAAAAAATACAACTGTTTTGTATGTTGAAGTAGTTTCATCAGTCCTAAAAATGATATTTAAATACATTTTCGATTTTCGTTAATATTATTAGAAATTTCAAGTCGAATCATAAAAACAATAACAAATAATACGAAATCTAGAACTATATACCGGGTGTCAACGAATCTATTAGACAAGTCATAATTTCTAGAATATTAGGGGTATCAAAATGAGATTTGGTATAGGTAAATGGTATGTGAAGAGGAGAGTTTTCGCATATTTTTTACTTTCCGGTCACTTCCAGTTTCACCGGAAATGGCTCCGGTTTTGAATTTTTAAATGGAACATCCTGTATATTTGAACATTTTTGTATTTCTGAGACAATTCTGGATCAGAATATGACATTTTAAAAAGTGGCCATGATAGGACATAAACTAATCTGAGGACCTCAGATGATGTCAGAAAATTACAACCCCAAAGTTTTAGTGACTAGTATGATAGATAGGAATAAGACAATTACATTTTCGTGTCTAACTATTAGTTTTCAATTGACAAGCACTTTCCGTAAAAAGGATTTTTTGACGAATCTAACGATACTAATTTATTTGCGATTGGATTAAAAATAATAACATAAATTAAATATTACTAAGGAAAATACTGGATAATAATTTATTTACTTTTGTCAAGTGTGCCATGGATAGCCATGATGCATAATATTTTTCAGTTATTTTTATCAAGTCTTCTTTGGAAAACAAAACACTCACTTAGGTAATGACAGTGACATAAGCTTCATGAGCAGACAGTAAAAGTTTCTTTATTTACGTTAAATTTCAGTTTAATTTTTCTTCAAAATAATGTATACTCAAAGTGAAAAAGTGGATATGTTATTAATATTTGGAGAATGTCATATAAATTCAAGGAATGATACTGAGTTGTATGCTCAGAGATATCCCAATCGGCAACATCCAGCCCATCAGATTTTTTCCATATGTTAAGAATCGTTTTAGGCAAGAAGGAAATTGACAGGCGGAACAGAAGTTTATCATAAATGAAGAGACTGAGATTAACTTTCTTGCTATGGTTGAGGTTGATAAAATGTTTTTATTAAGAGAAATTAACCAAGAAATGCAGATAAATCACGTATCAGCAAGAAAAATACTGAAAAAGCACGGATATCGAGCATTCAAATATCAGTTACATCAACA
Organism: Gonioctena quinquepunctata; assembly: GCA_018342105.1. Lineage (NCBI taxonomy): Eukaryota > Metazoa > Arthropoda > Insecta > Coleoptera > Chrysomelidae > Gonioctena > Gonioctena quinquepunctata. The sequence goes on along the minus strand of JAFIRS010003598.1, from coordinate 117,892 downwards.
TTTGTATGCTGACGATGGCGATAGATGGGTAGTGTTTTGTGATTGGCTGCTTCAAAATCATAGAGTTAACCCAAATTTTATCAACTTTATTCTGTTTTCCGACGAATCACGATTTACAAATAATGGTATGTTTAATAAGCAAAATACTCGGTACTGGGCCCAACAAAATCAACATGCAATGAGAGAGGGCAATTTTCAGGAAAGGTTTGGCATCAATGTCTGGGCTAGTACCGTTGGAAACAGAATAATTGGGCCAATATTGTTTCAAGGTCAGTTAACAGGGGTTAGGTACTTAGGTTTTCTTCAAAATGAAATCGAAGATCATCTTAATAATCTACCTTTAGCAGTTTTAGGGCGAATTTACTTCCAACAAGATGGAGCACCCCCTCATAATACCAGAGAAGTTCCTAATTGCTTAATAGAACATTTTAATAGTCAAGTTATTGCAACCAATGGTATGCCCGCTCACCAAATCTCACTGTGCTCGATTTCTTTATTTGGGGATATGTTAAAGAAAAGGTTCACTATGCAACAGCCCCAGCCACTCTTGAAATCTTAGAAGAAAGAATTCTACGGGCATTTAGAAGAATAACGCCTCAAATGTTACGAAACTTGTTGAGAGAAACAATTGACGAGCTGAAATGTGTCTTCAACAAGGAGGAATACACTTTGAAAATTTACTACAGTGAAAGTAAATAAATTATTATCCATGGCACACTTGACAAAAGTAAATAAATTATTATCCGTATTTTTATAATATTTAATTATTTTGCCAACTTGTTTATTCCTATCTATCATACTAGTCACTAAAACTTTGCGATTGTAATTTTCTGACATCACCTGAGATCCTCAGATTAGTTTACGTCTGATCATGGCCACCTAGATACAATATTGAAAACTCTCCTCTTCACATACCATTTACCTATACCAAATCTCACTTTGATACACCTATTATTCTAGAAGTTATGACCTGTCTAATAGATTCGTTGACACCCGGTGTTGTTACGAATACACAACGCCATTGCCACTGTAATCACACACTGCCGATGAAATTGAGATTTCTGATGTTGGTGTCAACAGTGGAATATTAGTGACTTTTTGAGAACAACTTATGATAAATACGAGAAATACACCCAACGACGATATGGAGGATATAATGGAAATGAACAAGCAGCAGTTTGCCGAGCAAGAAAGAGGATTGCTTGGAGAAAAACTAAGGAGGAAAGACGGCGGATAGAAAAATAAGAGGAACGTTGACAGAAGGAGGAGAAACGTCTAAAGATTGTGGAAAAACGGCGACAAATGGAAAAACAAGAGAAGGAACAGAGATAAAAATAAAAACAGGAGAAAAACAGTAAAAAGGAAAATTTCCGGAAAATTCTGAAAGAACAGAGAGCAATGTTCGCGCAGATTGTCCAGAAAACTGAAGGCAAATCGTATAACTAAAGGAAGAAGTACGAGATAAAGCAAAGAAAGAAGTTACTGGGGTATGAGAGGAAGCGAGACATGAGGTTAGGGCAGTCCAAGAAAAAGGGGGGTGGAAATCCTCATGGACGCTGGCTGCTTGGTGTCCATCGCAAAACAGCAGTGTCGGACTCCTACTGACTAAAACCACCCCACGCCCTCTCTTATACCCGGAACTGTCCGATGTGACATTGTGTCGGGTATAAGTGGCATTTCAGAAATTGAGGTGCGGGAAGAACAAAAAAAAAGTAGCTTCACCGAAGATCCAAGATCACCGCTACAGGATTGCCACATCGAACAATTCCGTGAAACCACCAACTTTTGACGGCCAGTCACCAATGTCCCTATAAGGCAGTTTGAAGCTGCGGCAACAGCCAATGGATGGGACGATGAAGAAATGACTACTGAACTTATAGTGGCCTTGAGAGGACCTGCTTTAGGAATGTTACAAACCAGCAGATCATCAGCGCAAGTATAGCGACCTTATTGTGGCTATTTGGGAGTAGTCAGCCCTCCTCTGACCGGGGTTGCCGGTCCGTGGTGGTTTGACTTCTCACCCAGTATCCACTGGGGTTGATCCTGGAGTCTTTCCTCTTTTGGAGGCCGGATTCCTTTCACTTTTGGAGGCAGGAGGTCCAGCTTTTTGTTGATCTGGGGCTTCTGTTGAAGAAGCCGCCAGTCTCATCTGCTGTTCCTTCTTCCTCCTCTTTCTTTCTGTCCCATATTTGTTGGGCCTTTTTTCCCTTGTCCACCCCGTGGACTGGGCTTCTGCATTTGCCGTTCCGTTCCCGTTCCTCGGCTTCACCTGAAGGGTTCTGAGGGAGGTTGTGGTATTGGAGGGATATGGTGAATGAGGAAGGTGCGGGGCTCAATGGAGTCCCTCGTCCTAGGGGTATTTTCTGAGGTCACCGGTGGGGTGACCTTAGGAGGTGTGGTGAACGAGAGCTCCGAGGAGCTGCTATCACATGGGTATTACTCTCTGTGATCTGTGTAACGCCTTTTTTTTGCCATTAACAGTGGAAAAAGTTATATAAAATATAATCTTTGGACCAGTCACCCAAAACACTGCACCTAATGCATAAACAAAGATGTGATACCAAGTGCACAAGTATTCGGATATTATAGTCCAAACTGCATTTTTACGGGTTTCATCTATGGTTAAAAAAAGTGTAGTTTTTATTCTCCAACAAAATAGCAGATCGACCTTAACAAAGATAATCAATGAACAGTTGCCCACCTGCATCAAAAAGTTGCTGAAACAAAAGATGAACTTCTGGCAACTTGTGACAAATGTGGATGTAAACTATGCCAATCATGCGCAAAACTCTCAAGTACAGAATCTAGAGCAGCAATCTTGAAATCAGCAAGAGTTCTAATATTCTTATGTCCTTCTTGCCGTTCTTTAAACATAATCACCCATACACTAGATACGGAAAAATTAAAGGAATTACAAAATAAATTAAATCACCTAATAAAAAAAAAAGTAGGCTCTCAACTGGACTGAATAAAATTGCGACCCATGTAGTAAATCCAACGAGTAAGCAGGAACTCCATCGACACATATCTCAGTACCTGAAGGACGAACTCCATGAAATCAAAAAGGAATTGAAAAATGATGTTGAACGAACAAATCTGCAAATAGCCCATCACATAGATTTAGTTAGAGTGTTAACATCCGGTGAGCTTCTCAGTAAATTATTCCAACCACATAAATCCAAGAGATTTGATGGATACATCACATATCATAATCCGCATTCCTCTAATCTCAATAAATCCCAGTCGTCGTCTACAATCGAAGCTGACCCACCAGCAGCAAATGAAATCAGATGTAAACCACGGGTCCCAGAAAAACAAGTTACAGAGCAACCTATCATCACACTAAATTATGAAAATGAGAGTGTAAGTCAGGACAAATATAATTATCAAGATGTGAAGAGACGACCGAGAAAAAATCAACGACTTGGAACCAATTCAACAAATGAAGAAGAAGAAAACTGGTTCAAAGGTAGGAATTCCAGGGGAACCTCAGACAAACAAAAATATGGCTCTTCATATCTCGGGTGAAAGACACGGTAACAGAAGATACAGTCAAAAAATACATTTCAAATAGGAGCACCACTGTCACAAACGAACCATTAGTAAAAAAAACTCAAAACTTTTTACCAAACCAAAGACAACTGCTTCCTAGTTGGGATAGACCCATCTCTGAGAGATAATATCTAGAAAGATAACTTCTGGCCAAGAGGTAGCCTTCTCCAGGTTCGATTTCAGGAAGGAACAGCACTTCCTTGACAATTCACGGAAAAATCGCATCGAGGGACTACAAGATAGCTCCTTTAACTCGAATTCAAATTATTTTAGAATCCCCAATGAATTTCCAACCCCATCCACTCGTTCCAAACAGCTGTTAGATACCTTCCCGAACACCCCTAGCTCCGGCCCTCACCAACCACCTACTCCTCAACATTGCTCAAATGAAAGCACCATTTCTGTCTTCCATCTGAGCATACAGTGCATCAGGAATAAAATACTGGACCTAGAAAAAATTGCAATACAAAATGAGGACTTAAAAATTATATGTATCACACAACATTGGCTTAATGCATATGATAAGTCCTGCTATAACCTAAACGGCTTTGAGATGGTAGGTTATCACCGATCATTACACAAGAATGGAGGCTCATGTATATACATTAGAGACGATCTAGAAAGCCACGAAATATGCCAAATCAAAGATCTATCAGTTGAAAAAATCTGTGAACTTGCAGGATGCCATGTCAAAAAATTTAATTAAATTATAATATCAATCTACAGGTCTCCTGCTTCACGCAATATTGAACACTTCCTGAACATAATAAAATGATCTGTGCGGGCGACTTCAATGTAAATCTTTTAGACCCAGGTGACGCCAGGCAAGACCGCGTAAAGCAGCTATTCTCAACCTTTGGAATGCATCAAGTAGTCTATGCCAACACCCGGGTACAAAATGGCAGGGGATGTTGCCTAGATAATTTTTCCGTAAATTTTGATTACTATAACACAACCATTTTGGAGCTAGGCCTGTTCGATCATAGTGGCCAACTGTTAGGCTTTACTCAGGAGTATCAATCTCCTCCTTACCAGCCATAAGAGAGACACCATTAATAACATTGAAGTATTTCTTAATTATCTAAACAATAAAGATTGGATTCCAAAGGGGAACATGTCAAGACATGTTTTTCTCGTATTTGAGCAACAGAACTCAGTCTGTAGAGATTTAAAACAAAAGAAGCCAGTTCCTAAAAATCCAAAGGGGAGTACCTCAGGGATCTATCTTGGGACCTCTACTGTTTATCCTTTATATCAAAGACTTACCTTGTAATATAGCGGCACACAATAGTTGGTCCGTACTATTTGCTGATGATGCTACATTCGCAATTTTTGCAATAAAACGAATTCGGCAACTTGTTAACCTGAATTGTTGTTGTTGTTTTCGTAAAATTGTTTTTAACCGCTTTCTTAGTTGTTTGACCAAACCTCAGAAGTTAATGAAAACTTGTACGAGTTAAGATCACGGGGGGCCTTACCTTTTATAGTGGGATCCGAAACCATTCATGGGGCCTTGAAAAATTTTTCACAAGCTGCGGGAGTAGAACCCGCGCCAGGTGGAAACAGTGGACACAAGACCAACGTTCGTGCCACTGAGCCACAAGCCTCAAATGCAGCAATAACCTCGTATTATTCCTTATTTCATTCTCACCTCCAATTTGGCATATTATCCTGGAGTAGTGCTGCGCAAGTACACTTAACAAAGGTACTCATTCTACAAAAGTCAGCAATCAGATGTATATTCGAATCAAACAAGGATTCTAGCTGCATACCTCAATTCCAGGCACTAGGGATACTGATCTATATGCCCTAATCATATTCCACAAACTGTTACATGTTAAAAAAACTTCGAATCCTACACAACCCAGGAAGGTACATGAGTAAAATACTAGAAATAAGGACAGAATAATCGCTCCTCAAAGAAGGCTTAGGAGAACAACCAAAATCGATATTGATCTCTGTAACATATTGCAATCTCAATTCCAAAGCTTATAAAATTCAAAACTAAATTAAAAAATATTTTATTTTCTAACTCTATATACAACTATCAGGAGTTTTCACAACTGATCATAAATAGGAGATACTTGTTTATTACATGATAATCTATGTATATATTACCTCATCTCATTTCTTCGCTCAACTGCATTTTGAACTGTGTAACTATATGTCTTACTTGTAAATTGATTATTAAGCATCTATTATAATGCAATTTTGTATGTAAATTCAACTAAGCTTTTATTGATTATATAACAATCATTTATATTTATTTATATTTTATAATTCCAACCACTGTAAGTAGGCTTAAGAAACTGACTTGTCTATAAAATTCTTATTTTCTGAAGACAAATAAAGATTGTATTGTATATTTGATTGTATCTCCCATGATATCCTTCTTGAGAAACTAAACTACTATGGAATCAGAGGCCTCACTCTCAGTCTCATTGAATCCTATTTAAGACACCGATTTCAAACATTATACTACAACAATAAACTATCCGATTACAAATGTGTTGGACTCGGTGTCCCACAGGGTTCTGTGCAGAGGCCATTGCTGTTTATTATATACACTAACGATTTACCACCTTTCTTATCCCCGTACCATAGTGTTCTGTTCGCAGATGACCTGACACTAATTTATTCCCATAACAAACACGACTCATTGAATCTCCTGTCTGATGAAATTGAAGAGAAAGCTACAAACTGGTTTATAGCCAACAATCTAATGTTAAACCTTGAGAAATCACAAAACCTAATAATCTCCACCAGCACATTGCTACAAGAAAAAACTGTAAAATGTTTGGGTTTTACTTTGGATGACAAATTAAACTGGGCAAGTCATATCAGGCAATTGAACCATGAACTATCCTGCTCAATTTTCAATATGCGACAACTGAGGTACTTTACTGACATCAATATACTCAGAACATCATACTTTGCTATATTCCAATCCCATCTTAATTATGGAATCGTTCTCTGGGGTAACTCATCGGCATCTAGTGTTTTTCAGCAACAAAAAAAGTAATTAGAATATTAAGCAATGCCAAGTATAAGGAAACCTGCCGACCTCTTTTCAAAAACTTGAATATCATTACTCTTTTTTCACTGTTTATCTGGAATACTGTAATTGAAATACATAAAAACATTACTTCTCTCACTACATAATCAGACATACACCAAATTATAGGATAGGCTATAATTTTAAATACAAATCCAGAGGATAGTCGTTTTTACTTTTGTTCGTCATGTAAGTATTCGCGTGCTCTGCCAATTATACAATCTCTTTTTTTAGACGGGAATACGTTTCTGGCTTCGATAATTTTTCATTTCAGCAATGAAAGTAATCATTTTATTTTTGAAAAACGAATCCTTATTTTTCAATATTTTTATTACAGTTCGTCTAAGGATGAATCACGAAAACTACATGGAGCCCCTAATTGGGGTGATAGATGCAGGCACAAGGACAGTGAAGTTTTGTGTTTTTCGTAGTGAACATACAAAGGAAATAGCTGAAGATACTGTAGATATTACCACATACACCCCACAAGAAGGATGGTCAGAACAGGACCCCAAAGAGATACTGAGTGCTGTGAAAAAATGTATGGAAAATGTTGTGACAGACTTGGGAGATCAAGGTGAGAATTAGGAAAATATCAAATTCAATGTACTTTATAATACTTGAATGGAGAGAAGTGCAAATTAAATTATGGAAAATAATGACAGTTTTTTCAATAGTATACAAGCACCCAGATATAGGCTAACCAAATCCCAAAAAAACTCATTAAATTATACTCTCTACAACATTTTCCTTGTAGAAGTCAAAAATTTTAACACATTTTATTTCAAAAAAACAATCAAAACATTCTTGCTAGAAAATTCCTCTATTCAATTGAAGAATATGTGGAATGTGTGAAGAAAGGAATGTCATACTTACTGAATCATAATAATATTGAATTTTATATTTCGTCACAGCTTGTTGAATTGGTGTTTTTTATATTTTTTATATCATCCTTATCTTCAAGCTGTTCAGCAGAACAAATGAATAGAGATGCACCGGAGACTTGTAGTCATAATGATCATTTTTTGGTTGTATACTGACCCGATGTGAAAAATTTGTTAAACTCGTTTGCACAGTTTTCAATTCATATTTTATTTCCATTTACGGATAACTCAATATTATTATTAGATATATTTTTTCTACCCGTTATTGCATTTACGATATGCCAGATTGTTTTGCTTTTATTATGTAATTTAGATATTTTTTGTCAAAGTATTATTTTTAATAATTTGTATGCATATCTGTCGGTACTCTGAGTAATGCCTGCTTAGATCACCATACAGAGAAACCTCCTCCTTCAATTTCGTGAGTTCAGGTGTAATGTTACAGTGGGCATTTTTTACTTTTGTCGAGTACTTCCTCCAGGGAAAAGAGTTTCCATAATGAAAAAGAACAGTTTGCATAAAATTTTCAAAGTCATTTTCACAGTTGACTTCAATTAATACATCTGACCAATTTTTTCGTGACAGATAGAAATAAAATGGCTCAATTTATTATCAGTAATAGCTGTCTGATTCATAGGAAAGATTAAATGAGAAATGGCCAGAAAGATTTGATTTTATAACTTTGCAATCAATCATGTTAGCGCTACAGTTAACAATAATATTATCAATAAGAGTCGAGGACCTTGGTGTAACTCTAGTTGGCCTTTTACTACCAACTCCAAACCATATGAGGTTATCAGTTATGAGAAAGTGTATTTTAGGTTGCATTCACTCAGCATATCAATGTTGAAGTCACCACCAATTATAATATTTTTATTAAGATTCCTCAAAATGAGAGCTTTATCAAATTTAGAGAAATACAATTGGGTGGACGATAGATACATAACAAGATTTAAGATTTTTAACTTTAATTGCACAACATTCAAATACATTTAAGCAGGACAAATTCTCCAAACTTAGTACCCACTTCATTTGAAAAGATGGCTACACTGACATGACAAACTGCAGAACTAAGGATATAGTTACCAAATGTTATACATTTCAACTGATCCTCAGGTTGCCAATGCTCATTGAATGAGATAAAATCAATGAATCAACAATCAATAGTTCTAGAGCTACAGTTTTGATACTAATACACGGAATATTCTGATGAATAACTAAAATACTTTGAGCTCTTGATGTAGATTGTGAGATGATACTTGATTTTCTGTATCACTATCTCCACTTGTAACAAACCATCGAAAGACTACGAATAACGGAAAGAGTTTTTGTTGCAACATAGGAGACAAGTTCATTCTTGGGATGGATCTGATAAGTGACTATGGATTTTATTTCGATGATGAGCAGAAAACCATGAAATATGGAGGGGAAGAATTTATTTTAACATCATCTGAAAGGGGCGTGAAATTGCGGATAGTCAAAACTGTCAGGATATCTGATTCGTCAGAGATCGTGTAGGCTCGATTATAGGAAGACCATGGGTGCTGCATTGGAATGATACAGCCATGTGAAGAATCCCCTAGCAAATCATTACTTGCACGAACTCTCCTTAGGACAAGACATCCCTGTTAGATGTATTACCTGATGGAAAAACAGTCCGAAAAGGAGACATCATTAAGTATGTGAGCCAGTTGAGTGGCAGATCATAAAACGAGCGGATATCCGAACAGAAAAGGCAGGGCTGATGACATACTAAGAACCATTGAACCTTGAATCATTTGTCAATGAAGGAGTACGAAGCGCCTTGAAATTCATTTCCAAACAAAGTTACGTATTTGAGGGCCAAGAGGACGAACCAACCTGGTCCAGCACAGGATAAATAACTTGACAACCACCAAGATTACCATTTGTCAAAGAACAGGGGGTGGAAACGCTTGTTGATAAAATGAACAAAGATGGCGTATAGGAAACTTAGTGATTGTAATTTAATCTGATAAAACGTTTGAATGTTGCAAAACAAAAGTCGTTGCAGTAACAGTGTTCATAAAATTAGGGAAAGCATTCCATACAAATTGTATAGAGAGAAAAAACCACGAAATAATAGAGGAAACAATGATTGTTTGCTGTAGTGATAAACTACCCAAAAAATGTGCAAGGATACCTGGCTACAGGACCCTAAGATGGAAATTCAGTTGAAGGTACAATTTCACAAGAGACAATAACACTGGAAACTTACCAATGGAAATCGTTATACTGAAAAAAATACATTTGAAAAGGATGAAAAGAGAATAACAACTACTGGATGAAAAAGTGGAACACTCATCATACACCAAAAAGTTTTCAGATAATAAAATCGAACTTGCAAAAAAAGAGGATCCTATTCAAAGTCAAAATGGCATTCGTAGCAAGCGCACGCGAAAATACAGCTAGCGCAAAAATTAACTTTAAGTGCTGTAAAACAAAACAAACAAGTGCAGTAATATGTATAGACGGTGGAAATGCATTTCACACATCATGTGTGCAACGAGATTGGAACTCAAAAGTAAAAATTATCGACAAAACTCGCGTAATATGCCTGGAGCATGACATAACCCCACCACCTGACAGCAGTGATGAAAAAGCGCAGATCAAACTGTTACACGCTCTTATACGCAAACTAAAGAGTGAGAAGGAAATTCTCATCGAAAATAACAGCCTTCTGAGGGAGACAGTCCTACATTTGGAGGAAAAAATAGAAAAACGCAAAAACGCAAAAACCCAAGATGAACAATAAAACAGCTGTTCCATCCACCGTCATGCTTGTCACTACGCCAAAACTGACGTCGACAGGAAGTATGTCAGAATTGATGTTGACAGGAAACACGCCAGAATTGACAGCAACCACCACCGAAGGGACCTTGACAGAAAAAGTACAACAGTCACAATCAGCTGATTCAGCAAGGGACCCGACAATTGAGAAGAAGTGAGTCTCAACTAACCAACAATCGGTCCCGGTAAAGAGGCCTAACACAGAACAAAATAAGCAAAACCATGAAAATAAGAAAATAATAGCTATTCTTGGCTGTTTCTTTCAGGCCTCTCGGCTGACTCTATAAAGGAAGTGGGAGACTACCTGCGAGATAAAGGAATACCTCCTGCAGTATGTGAAAAACTGAATACCAAGCAAACCTGCATCAGCTCCATCAAAATAGGGGTTCTACAAGAAAATGAAATACTAGTAATGTCACCTGAATTTTTGCCATTAGGCGCTTATGTTAACAAGTTTTTAAACCTCAAAAAACTAGTACCTCCAGGAAGAGGTCAAGGCACCAGACAGGTACTGCAAAAACCGCAGAGTGCAATGAGACAGTTGGAAAAAAATTAAGATTTTTCCACTGTGGTATACGATCCCTAAGGAACAAAATCCATGAAATGGAAGCATTTTTGATGGAGAAAAACATTAGTATTTTGGCCCTGACAGAACACGGGCTCACGAATGAAGAAATAGATGGTCTCCTGATAAGCAATTATATTGTTGGTATTCACACTTCTCGAGAACAGTACAGAGGTGGCAGCACCATTATTCTTGTTGGCAGAAATGAGGGTCTGAGTGTTTGAAAAGTATTTACCATTAATATTAAAAAATGCATGGAACTTACATGTACATTATTCAAACCCTATAATTTTTATATTCTAGTACTGTACAGATCTTTAAAGATTTTCTGGAGGTATGGAGACTGCACAACAGAAAAGAGATCAAGATAGGAACATTGTGATGGCATGTGACTTTAATGTCAATTTCAACACGGATGATCCAAATGCAGAAATGGTTTGTGATCTTTTGTAAAGCTATGGAAAATGATCCATGAAGCTACAAGAAGGTCTACCTGCCCCAACAATGTTTTTGCAAATTTTTTCAACACCAGCACAGAAAAAATAGATACAGGTTTTTCAGATCATACTGGTCAAGGCCTATACTTTGACGTAGCAGCGCACGAGTGGGTATAAAGAATAGAGAGGAAAGTTTTTAGGCCAATCACACACAATGGCCTACTAATGTTCCCTGCAATATTGTCATTATATAATTGGAAATTTCTCGAGAGCACCGAGTTGTCAGCAGATCTAAAATTTTCTTTCTTTATTGATTCTCTTAATACAGCTTTCCTAGAGTCCTTTCCTGAAACAGTATACAAAGTTTATACAAAATAATCCACATCAAATAGGATGGTTCGGTGACAACTTGTATAAGATGCTTTTTCTACAAGAGTTTTGCGAAATACATAACACCCCAGAAAATTGGACAGAATATAAAAAATTTAGGAAACAATACCGTGAAACAATAAAAAAAAAGAAAAATTAAAAGCAAATGACAATTTGATCCAAACAGCAAGAAATCCAATGTGATGTATGTGGGATCTAATAAATAGGAATTGAGAACAACTTAACGAAAAACAAAAAATACCACCTACAAACATTGATTCTATGGAAAACTTGAAAAATGTGACTCTACCTGATGGAATCTCATTTTCTTTCAAACAAGTTACCGAAAATCAAGTATCATCACTAACCTTAAAAATAAAAACATTGGAGACATATATGGTTTCACTGTAAAAATACTTATATCAATGAAAAACTTTATATTTTCTCACTTAACAAAGCTGATAAATCAGTGCTTTCGTGAAAATACCTTTCCTATCTCCTTAAAGAAAGCAGTAGTAATACTGGTTTTCAAAAAGGGGGATGAGGAGGATGTATCAAATTACCGACCCATATCTCCACTACCTATCATTTCAAAAGTAATGGAAAAGGGTATGGCTAGACAGATCTCTCTATATTTTGAAAACAATAACATCTTTGCAAACTGCCAATTTGGATTTAGAAAAAAAAAGGGGTACTACTCAGGCAATCCTGGATCTCACAATTATGGATGATTTTGATGAGGGTGTAACGATAAATCTGTTATATTTTTTATTTTATGTTCAGAAATCCAAAATAATTAAAATACCTTAAATTTATTTCATGGAATTCCCTTTTACAAATCTTAAGACATCTAGCAGTAAACAGTTAGCTAGAATTAAGCAGAAGAAGAGCACGGAATATTTCACAGCGGAAATATCGAGAATACAGATACATGGGCAGAGCATCAAAGCAAGTGGCTTTAAATAAACGTTATTGAGACGAATCGCTCTCTCTCTCTCTCTCTGCATTCGACAGCCATAACCCGCGGTACTTAATTTTGTTTCATGTCGAAATAAATGTATCTTCCCTTTCTCTTGCAAAAGTGACTTTAAAGCGGTGAATAGTGGTGTGTTATTGAGGTATGTAGAAATATTCTGACCATTATTGTTTTATTCACATGTGAGATACGTCTTCACACCGTTTTATTATCATCGTTCATTGCTGAAACCATCCCTCTCTTGGGACAAGTAAATTTATAATTTAGGCGAGGCAATTGCTGGCCAGATTAATTTACTTTATGAATTTCAGAGAAATTATAAATTTCAGAACCTTTTGGTTAGAATTTTACTGCGGTTTTGTATCACCAGGTTGACTCAGTCTTGGATGAGATCCTGCAGGAATTGTTCAATCAGTCGTCCAGGAACGAAGCCACGTTCTGTCGAATAAATAGAGAAATTCAGTCAGGCAAAATGCAGTGAAATTCGAATGGAACCTTGAATCAATGAAACAGGTGAGTACTGATATCACATATGAGAGAGAGAGAGAGAAATATACTTTATTGTCCAAGAAAAAACCTTCTTATTGACAAAGCTTCTCAAAATCTAAATTGTATAATGTATAATATGTTTCCTATTCAATTGAATCAAAGTGTGTGTGCTCAGTCTCATCTGATTTCATTATTTCCTCTGACAAGGGTTCATTTGGACAAAAAGGGGTTTCAGTAAATTGATGTTCACACGTATATACCCACCCATAGGGGTGATACGTTTATGTCTATTTCTCGAAATCAGAACGATTTTTTTTCCTTACTCAGTCATAAAGCTAATTTCAAAATTTTATTGTAGAAACTAAACTAAACTTAACTCTTATTCTGCAACATCATAATCGAATCTAAGTTCTGAGCCCAGCCTGATTTTTCTTATATACAATTGATTGATTGGGCTGATTGTAATACTCATCTGTTACAACCGTGTATTGAAGAGTGAACACAACTTTATTTATCAAACCCCATCAGGAATCAAGTAACATATTCCAAATTCCAAGAAATTGAATTTATCAGCGAATACAATTCTAATACCAACAATTGTTTTCATATCGTAACTCTGAGAACAATCATTCCATGGATGGGGACTTGATGATGATCTGTTCGACCTGATTGGTAGTCCAGCAGCTTAAGTACATCCTGACTGCGAGCCATAGAACTACGCTAGGTCAAGCCACGAGCTACACCACTCCACTCAATTAGAGGTACAATTTTCTATGACAAAACCAACAGATTCAGCAAACGAAAACAATGAATTAGAATTGTATAGTTTCTTATTGAGAATTTATATACCTGTAATGTAACATATATATATATATATATATATATATATATATATATATATATATATATATATGGAACAATTGTTAGACTCCTTTAATTTAACCATGCACGTGAAATCCGCAACACATATTTGCCAGAATGTATCTACTATAATAGACTACATCTGTTCCAATGTGGATGAGTCTAAGGTAACCTGCTCAGTTTTGCCAGCTAATCTCTCAGATCATGAAGCCGTTCTTAGTACACTCAGCTTACCAGGTAAAGGTAATTCTAAAAAACATAATAAACTTGGGCGTATATTTTCTAAAAACAACTATTGCAAATTTCAAAAGGCCTGTGATCAGGTCATCTGGAACAGAATCACACATATAAACACATATTTGAATACATACACAATATTTTTGAAAGTGCTTTCCCAATCACCAGAATCCGAAAAAAGGTAAGAAAACCATGGATAACGAAGGGCATTAAAATATCGGCCAAAAATATGCGCTCATTGAACTACATTAAAAAGTTTCACAAAGAGGAACATCTAAAAAATTATTGCAATAGGTATCGAAGTATATATAACAGTGTCATAAAACAGGCTAAACTTTCGTATTACCATACTAGGATTAATACTGCCTCCAATAAAGTAAAGGAGAGCTGGATTATTATTAATGATATCCGTGGAAAGAGCAAAAACCAAATTGATAAAATCAATCTGAAACCTGACCGTATCAATGACTACTATTGTTCTATTGCAACCAAACTTACTAATGACATTTCCACTAATATTCATATTAATCCAATGCAATATCTTGAGAATGCAAGAATTGACAAGAACTTCTTTCTATTTCCAACAGACCCAGATGAAGTGAAGAGTGCTATGAAGGACATTAAGAACAAAAATGCATCTGGAGCTGATGGTTTGTCTATAAATATACTGGAAAAATTGCCCCCTGCAGCTATTGACGTGCTTACTAGTATAATAAATGAATCTTTTGCCTCGGGAACATTTCCAACTATACTTAAATCAGCCATGGTGATCCCAATTTACAAAGGAGGGGATAGGGAGGATCCATCAAATTATAGACCAATATCCCTCCTATCTACTATTGCAAAAATCATTGAGAAATTAGTAAAGAAGCGACTCATGTCATTCGTCGATAAACATAAAATAATAAACGGTAACCAATACGGTTTCCAAACCAACAAAAGTACAAATGACGCTATTTATAAATTTTTAGAAAACGTGTACACAAATCTTAATAATCAAGAAGCGACTGCGGCAGTGTTCTGTGACCTATCCAAAGCTTTTGATTGTGTGAATCATGAAATACTGCTGCAAAAGCTTGAGCACTACGGTATCAGAGGCATAGCCAATAAATGGATGACATCTTACTTGAAAGACCGGGAACAATATGTAAAAGTTTCGGGTGCAGTATCTGAGAAAAAAAAAATTAACAGTGGAGTTCCACAAGGCTCTGTCTTGGGGCCCATATTATTTTTGTTGTATGTAAATGATCTCACTAACTTGAATATTATCGGTAGGTTGACCTTATTTGCAGATGATGCAACTATTGAATGGCACACTAAAGATAAAGATAGGAATACTCTCAGCCAATTGATCTCTACAGATCTAGCTGAAATAAAAAAGTGGTGCGATGCCAATCATATGGTCTTTAACTCTAAGAAAACTAAGGTGTTATCATTTAAGGGAGACATTGACAAAATACAACTAAATAATGACACACTCATGAAATCTGATAATTATAGATTCTTAGGCATTGTATTGGACCATAACTTAAAGTTCGATGAACATATTATGGCAATGGCAAAGAAATTGTCATCTGGGTGTTATGCTATTAGAGTTATTCGAAATGACATCGGTCATCTTATTGCTAGAAAAGCCTACTTTGCTCTTATGGAATCTTACATCAGATATGGTATAGCATTTTGGGGAGCCTGCTCACAAGCGTTGTTTTCAATGATCTTTACTCTACAAAAGAGAGCACTGAGATACATATGCCATGTTAACCATCAAACCTCATGTAAACCCTTATTCATATCTCAGAAGATACTTACGCTAACATCAATCTTCGTGTTAGAATCAACTAGTTTAGTTCATAAGCATAAACTACATTTATTAAAATCAGACACTGCACATAACACTAGGGCAAATGGCCAAAATATACCTTTATTAATCCCTATAACCACCCATTGCAAAAATTCAATTGTTTACAATGGTACGAAAATGTTCAACCATTTACCGAAGCAAATAAAAAATATCCATAGCCCTCCGAAATTCAGAAGGGCTGTAAAAACATTTTTACTCACAAGACCGTTTTACGACTTGAGGGAGTTTTTTGGACAAAACTTTGAATAGCTGTGACAGCAGTACAAAATATGAAGTATTCACGTCTTACACCAACTAGTGGAAGGTATATGTGTGTTTTTAGGAGTATATATGTACGATTGTTTTAAAAAATCAAAACATTCTATTAAAGTATTTTATGGTGGATATGTATATATATATTATGTTAATATTTTTATCATCTGACAACTCTCTCCTGTTTTTGTTTTTATAACCAAAGAATAAATTAGGGAAAAGTTTTTTTATATCTATTTTACTGTATTTTCTTAAAAATATTTTATGGTATCATGACTGTATATATATGTATATATGTGTATGTATGTATATATGTGTATATATATATATATATGTATATATGTATGTATGTGTGTATGTATATATATATATATATATATATATATATATATATACATTTAGAAGTTTCAACGTTCGACAATCCTTACTGGTTTGCATAATTTTAATTTCATTTAATTACCATTACCACCTGCTTATTTTAAGCAGTTACGATTATTGTATTATATTTAGAAGCTTTGTCAATAATATTTCTATTCTTTCGATAATAAAGCATGCTTTGACTTTGATATATATATATATATATATATTTATATATATGTTATGAAAATCGCCTTTTTACACGATAAACTTCATTTCTAACTTTTACGCAGCTCTAGGCACATGAAACATACTGTACATAGCGTGCTTTCATTTGGGACAAAATTTGTGTCTACTAATTTTGACCAAGTGAAAAACTTTGTTATAAGCACTTGCACGTAAAAAAATTTCATGACACTAGAAAGATAAATGAAAACCGCTACTTTTTGTTGAAAAAATGTTCCAGTGTATGCAGAATTTGCTTTGATTCGAGAAACCATTTGTTAGAATGAGCTTTCTTCAAATGGAAAAATTTCGCAAAAATTCGGAAGGGGATTGGATTCAAATAAATTTGGCTTAATGATTATGCTTATAATCTCTATCTGTGTCACGACAGACACCGACTCTAGGTAAAACCTCAAAGTGATTATAAGATAAGTGAATTAGTTATTTGGCTTCTAAACTTAAGATTCCTACAAGTGTAGTACTCTTTTGCCACAGACACGACAGTCCCTGGCACTGGGTCAAATCCTACCAGGAATTTTAATGTTTTTTTTCGACTAGATGTTCGTAAACGTTTTCAAATTCAATGATTTTTCCGGATGGGGATTTCTCGGTTTAATTTCGGAACGGAGATAAAAGTTCATATTGTATAAATTATATTCATATATAAGGAGACTCTTCCAAACGAAATTAAACACGATTTTGTTTAGATTTAGAAATTCTCATTTCCAATCCCATGTCTGGAGATTTGTTTTGAATATTAACGGCGCTCTGATGGAGCCGCCGCCGTTTGTTCATTGATATCGTGCAGGTGTCTTTTTCAATAGTCAGCGTTATTTTCTAACGGTCGACGCTGAGCAGATTCAGACAAAGAAGCTTTGTTTTTTTTCGGATTCGATGCCGAAAAATATATTTTTGAAGAGAAACAGTCTGGGTTTGAAATTCACATCGTGTGGATCTCAACCTGCCGAGCGTTTCCACAGCGTACCCTGTCGAAGATGCCTCGTCCTTGAGGATTCTATGTTTGAAGATAAAAGGACCAATCTTATTTCTTCGCTTCGTTTTTCGGGTCTGACTGAAAAGATGAAGAAGTGTCAGAAGAAGAGGATTAGTTTCCGCCTGTCAACGGCGAAGGTCATTTTAGGGGAAGAAAAAAGATTTCCACACCTTTACACGTTTAACGGAATTTTTCACCATGGCCAATTTGGTATACATCAGAGAGTTCTTCAAAGATTTTCTTCGCATATTATCATCTAGGAATTTCCAGATCGGCGATTTTATACAAGTCCTGAGAAGCACTCCAGGGAAATTTCAGCTAGATCTTTCCTTCTTCGCTCTCTATCAAGCATCAAGTCAATTAAAGGGGCCCACGAATATAGAGATTAATTTGTCCCGGGGCAGGTTAGTTACTACGAGTCTATATTTATTGGGATGAAACATTCTTGCCTGTCAAGACATCATGAGGGATTCCTTGAGAATTCCCGACCAAAATGAACCCCTTTGGACCTGGAACAACAATTCGCGTTCCTACTTTCCACAAATCCTGAATCTTGTTTTGGGATAACGAGTTGAAGTTAAATATTCCTAGTTAGGCGCAATTCACTATGCTCGTTATCCACCCTAGTTATAGGAATAACATTACACATTGTTATTCCTCGCGAAACCCAAAATTCATGTCTGAAATTCAACACCTCTGTTAGGCGACGTAAAAAACAATTTTTCTAATATAAATTTAACTGGCATTCGGTATTTGCGGCTATGGAAGAATCCACGAAAGAAATCGACGAGTTTCAAACACGGCTTTCAATTATTCGAACTCCAGTCGGCACGACTAGCCAGAGTCACTTGCCTACAGACAAACAGACAGACTTCGCAGCGAATCTGTCTAATGATTTGTTAGATTTTGCAGGCTTTCCAAAAGCCGTTTCCTTCGTAGATGAGCCCGTCTACAATTCACTTAGATCCGAGGAGCGTTGCTACAGACATGAATCGCAAATTTGTTCGGCTCTTTTTGAAAACAATAATGGCTCAGAAAGCCATTCAACTCGAGTCTCGACACCAAAATTAGATTCAGATAGGAATTTAAATGCTCCGCGCAAATATGAAAGTATGTTTTCTGAAAATGAATTGTATATATACGAAATGGGATCGCGATCGGAAAAATCTCCCTTCGAGATTTCCCAAAAATTTGTCAGAAAAACCCTCTTTGGGATTTTTCAATGATTTAGAAAAACCCACTTCGAGATGTTTCCAAAATTTAAAGAAAAAAGTTATTTCGGAACTAGACTCTGTTGGCGAGCTGACCGACTGGGCTAGCAAATCAAAACTGGATTAGACACAAAAAATTTTTACTCCGCGAGATTTCGGAAATAGCCCGGCGGGTAGAAATTCTCAAAAAGAGATTGTCGTTCACGAAAAAAATAGGTTTCAGCCGGCATCTCACACATCTGGCGAGATTACGGGGAGACAAGATGAATTTCCAATGATACCTCCGCGAAACTCAAACTTTTCCAAATTGAGGCAACATTTTTCTGTTGACCAAGAGGCCTACGTGGACGGGCCGAGACGAATGGGGGGGATAATGGGCCTGACATATTTGAAAAACTTTTTGACATAATACATGATTCCTTAGAAAGATAGGAGTTTTAGGCCGGGTAGTTTCCGCAGTCGCGAGGAGTCTGTCGCCAGAAACCGAAATCCCTGGAGGAAAGCGGCTGAGGCCTCGTCGCCTATTATGGAAATCACCCCCACGCGAAGGTTTTTCCCATAATAGGAATATCGACGCTCGTCCCAGTGAGGACGCTCGGGAGACGGCACGAAAAGCGGCCGTCCGTGAATTTCCTCAAGTTATGGGACCTCCTCGCGCAGAACGGGCTTCGGAGGGGAAAAATTGCGAGCGGGTTTTTGAAAAATTCAAGTACACGCAATCCCCCCCGAAACCGTTGTACCAGTTAACATGAGGAAATATTATTTATCTTGCATTTATTTTTATTTAGCAACTTTGAATTTTTATCCTAATTAAACAAAAAATTCTGGCGTCCATTCAATTTCAATTTCTAAAAACCTTTGCTTAACACATAAATAATCAGAAACTAGCAAAACGATCCAAAGAACTTCACACCGCTCTTCACTGAATAGCCTGGGCATTTGAAAACGAATAATTATTATAATTCAGTTGTTTTACCTAACTAAGCAAAGCGTTTGACAGCATTTGACTGCGTCTGCCATGAGGTTCTGCTAAAAAAGCTAAATTATTATAAGTTCCCAAAGAATAATGTAGATGTAATTAAATCTTATCTTGAAGAGCGACCTCAGCATGTTAAAGTGGGCGACACCTCGTCATCGGAGAGAGTGATGAGACTAGGAGTTCCTCAGGGGTCGGTTCTTGGGCCTATTCTGTTTCTGATATATATCATGACCTTGCTCTGTGTGAGCCCGAATCAGAATATAATCACAACCACAAAAACTCATGATGGTTGTCTGG
Organism: Gonioctena quinquepunctata; assembly: GCA_018342105.1. Classification (NCBI taxonomy): domain Eukaryota; kingdom Metazoa; phylum Arthropoda; class Insecta; order Coleoptera; family Chrysomelidae; genus Gonioctena; species Gonioctena quinquepunctata. The sequence continues at coordinate 97,483 of JAFIRS010003598.1, read as the reverse complement.
AGGTAGCTGAGCAGGAGGCGCAGATGAGGGCAAAAGCTTGGTTCGACACAAACAAATTGTCGCTTAACCCGGACAAAACACAAAAAATTGTATTTGCTCTTAGATCAATTTCTGATACTGAGAGCCAAGAAGAATCTGTCAAAGAACCACCCACACATCTTATCGGAAAATGTCTTTCGGCGAAAATGGGTGGATTTTTTATTTGTTTAAGCTGGAGCCCTCCTGAGTAAAAGTCTCTATTGGCCCAACTCGATCGTATGACCAGATTCGGCGCTAAAGGGTGCCAAATCATGAATTCTGTGATTTTTTGAGAAATTCAGCTGAATAAAATAATATCAATATCTCATTTATATTCAATATTGTGTGCGACTGGGCATTCCTAAAATTACATATTCCTGCAGCATTTGTCCAGGTAAATGTATAGTAGTCCACTCATGCTCCCTGAGAATAGCTGGAATTCTTTTCTAACGTGTTTTTGCCTCCTGAACACGAATTCAGTTTCGGAGTTACAGCACCTTCCTTGTTCTAGAACGTAATTTTCAAGCACCGTTTTCTCGCGCAAAAATCACTCAAAAGGCCTCCTTCTTTTAAACAGCATAAACTGCAAATACTAAATTACTCATTTTCAGCAAAATTTGGCACAAAATGCAGCCAGTTCTATCGAAAAAAATCCTCCTTCTTGAAAACACATCCAAACCTCTAACATCTGGCTTAGATTGAGGTTAGGTTGTTGCTTGTTGATGAGGTAAGTATGTACCTGAAGGACTTTTTCAATATAGGGTAAGTGCGCTAGTAAGCCGGCCACCACCATTAGTAAGCCGACCACCACCATTAGTCAGCCACAAACGATTTAATCTCATATTATTTTGAATTACGCGTGAATTATGAGCAATTTTCTATATTACCGGTAATTTGTCATCTTTTTGAAACATGTATATCAACATTTCTTTCCCCCAATGTCAATCTTTACTTCGGTAGTTCCCGCGCAAAAGTGGCGTGTCAGGCAGTTAGTCCTTCATGTGTGAATTGAAATGGTAGAAAACATCCCAAACACAGATTTTGAGGGTAAGTTAAAATTGATTTGTTAGTGCCAAATTCGTTTTGACCGTTTTTGGTAGTTGAACTTCAAAATAACTTATATTTTTTATAAAAACCTTAAATTACTAATTAATAGTTTAAAATTAAGATGGCCCGTTACTGGCATAACAATTTACCAAAGTAGCTATGGACCACTGGAAGAATGTCAACATTTTTATTTATTTATTTACTAAACCATTACATTTAAAGTTTACAGTTTACTTCCATCTTTATCAAACTCGTATACTTAGATATCTTATTTTCACTTTAGTCATCATGTAGTGTGAAATGATCTAATTATTTTTACCAGTAGTCGGCCATAAGTATAGCCAATGAAAGCCAAATTATAAATGATTGAATTTGATGACCGACTACTGGAATAGGCATCAAGAGCTCATTGCGCCAGTACTCGGCTGTAAGATTTTAAACCTCTCTCGGCAACATTAGTGGGCTATAAATTTGAAATTATTCATTTTGGAAGATGCCAAATTAGCACAAAAGAAAGTTCCACCAATACTCTGAGGAGAGTATGAGAAAGGCTCTTGAAGCAGTTAGAAATGGAACCAAAATAAGGCAAACATGCCGAGATTACGGTATACCTCGTGCATCCTTGCAGGACCGGCTCAAAGGAAGGATTGCCGATAAATCTCGAAAGATGGTTCCAGACCCATATTTGAGTAATGAAAATGAAGAGAACTTGGTCAATTGGATAACCCAGTTAGCAAAATGTGGATTTTCCATCAAAAAGACAGAATTAATATCAACTGAGCAAAAAATCGTTATTGATAAGAAAATAAAAACCCCGTTTAAAGATGGAAGACCCGGCCAGAAATGGTATTTGTCCTTTATGCGCAGGCATCCAGAAATCTCTGTCCGAATACCCGAGTCCATTGATAAGTTGCGGGCTAAATTAACAGAAGAATTCATAAATTCTTGGTTCAGAGAGCTTGAAACTTTATAGGCGTTAGTGACATTTTAACATGTCCATCAAGAATTTTCAATAGCGATGAAAGTGGCTTCAGTCTATGCCCTAAATCAGGTAAGGTCCGAAGGGATATAAGAATTTATTGGAGATTAAAAAGGTGAATGAAAAGGATAATATTACTGTTCTTGTAACGTTTTCTGCCGATGGAAAGCTGTGTCCTCCGTGTTTGGTATATCCTTATGTCAAGCCACCTAGAGCTATTACTGAAAGTATGCCACCAGATTGGTTTCTAGGGAAATCGGCCACTGGGTGGATGCGATCAGATATTTTCTTTGAATATGTTGCGAATGGACTTCACGAATGGATTTCAAGCCAGAATATTGAAAAACCCGTCTTATTTCTTGTCGATGGACAGCGGTTGATCTAAGTCAGTTCTGCGACAATAATGGTATAATTTTGTATGCATTACCACACAATGCGACCCATCTTATGTAGCCAGCTGATGTGGCTGTATTCAAACCATTGAAAGTATATTGGCATGAGGCTGTGAGAACATGGCAAAATGAAAATCTAGATAAAACCAGTTTTCAAACAGGCCTTATTTAATCCAGATATTTCTGAACTCATAAAAAAAGGATTTAAACACTGTGGATTATTTCCTTACAACCCAAAGAATTGGAGATATAGACTGGCTACTGAAGGAGCTCCAAGTATTTGAAGAGAAAGCACTTGGTGACAAACCAAATCTCGTTAAGGAATTATCGAAAAATATAGCTGGAGATGAGAATACTCTCCTTTCTGAATACAAAATCAATAATGATGGATTCCTTTCATTGGTAGAGGCAACCGAACTCGAATCTGTGATACAAGAAGATCCTGAAGTAAATAAACCAAATGTTAAAGTAAGTAAGTAAGTAATTTATTGATGCAACAGACACTACAGTGTATAGCATAAGTCATAAGAAGGTACAACATAATTAAAATATCAGAATTTCTCTTAGTGATGAATTAAAATTAAATAGAGATTCCTTGAAATAAAGATAAAAATACATGAATGAAATCTGACACATGAGTCAAAACAAACTACACAGACACTGAATACAATCGCATAGTTGAAGCTGTGTCTATTTCTAAAACTTATATAACATACACACACATATACACAGTCATCATTTTACGGAACATAGATATACATACTTAGAAATATAATATAAATATAGAATTAAACATTTATGGTTTTGCACACATTTAATAGAAGAATTTTGCAACAAGCATGGCGAGCATGTTCAAAATTGCATAGGAAAACGCCTGACATGTTCAGTAAACTCAGAAACCGAATAAAAACAATGTTCCAGAAGAAAATTTTTAATTTTTTTCTTGAATAAAAGTGAATTTAGAGTCTTTATTTCTGTTGGTAACATATTATAAAGATTGTAGTCCAAAGAATTCTTCTGGGAAACAGAAAGCCGGTACTTTGGTAACCTAATGAAATCTGCTTGTCTTGTACTGTAGCTATGAATTTGAGATTGTCTAATCAACCTACTTGATTGTTCATGTATTTCTCTCAGAGAATGTTCGATATATATTGACGGAAGCGGTAGTATTCTGAATTTAACAAAGAGAGGGCGACAGTGTTCTCTGAAACCACAGTTTGCCAAAATTCTCAGAGCTTTTTTTTGTTGTCGAAAAATTTCTACAGATTTAGAGAAGTCGCCCCAAATGACAACGCCATATGTTATATGTGCATGAAATATTGCAAAATACGTACTTATCAGAGTTTCAGTATTGACGTAAGATTTGAGCTGACGTAGTAGGAACAAAGTGCTCGAAAGTTTTTGCTTCAGTTGCTCGATATGATGATTCCAGTTTAGTCTGTCATCGATTGTCAAACCCAGAAGCTTAACGGATTTGTTTTCGGAAGAGTTTGTCGAAAAAGTTATATTTTGGGTTTTATTAACATTTAGCTGTAATTTGTTAACTTGGTACCAGTGCTTTGCTTTTTCTTGAATATCTAGCGATAGAGTTTCTAATGGTACAAGGTCAATGTGAGAACAAATCAACGTTGTATCGTCAGCAAAAAGAGTACACTTACTGGGCAATAGGAATTGGTGTAGATCGTTTATATATATTATAAAGAGTAGAGGACCAAGTACTGAACCTTGTGGTACGCCATGAAAAATATTTTTCATCTCTGATGTAACATTTTTTACTTCTACAGCTTGAGAACGATTTTTCAGATATGAATCTATGAGATTTAGGGATACCCCCCTTACTCCATAATAATTCAACTTTTCAAGAAGAATGTCATGAGAGACACAGTCGAAAGCTTTGGACAGGTCGCACAACAACACAGATGTGTGATGGCCCCCCTCCATTGCCTCGACAATGTCACCCACAACCTTCATCACTGCTCGAGATGTTGAACAGTCTTTCCGAAAACCATATTGTATTTATAAAAAATCCATTTAATTCAATAATTAGCCAGTCTTGTCTTGATCAATTTTTCCAGAATTTTGGAAAAAATGCAAATTATAGATATTGGTCTATAGTTGTCCACCAATGTTTTATCACCTTTTTTATGAAGAGGTATAACTTTGGTGTATTTCAATACATCGGGAAAAACACCTGTCGAAAAGATCAAATTGATGAATTCGGTTAATCGTAGCAAAATAATGTCAATAGTATATTTCACGATCTTACTGTTCAAACTATACACATCCATGCAATTTGAGTTTTTCAAGTATTTAACGGTGTCAAGAACTTCCTCAGGAGTTACTGGTGCGAAAAAAAAATGATTTGTTAGGAGTTGGAAACCTTTTGAAATTCAACAACTCTGTGTTTGTTATTTCTGGAAGGGAAACGATAATATTTTCCGCAATTTCTACGAAAAAGTTATTGAACTCATCTGGGGTTATATTGTCAATAGGTTGATTTAAATTATTTTTATTCCTCTCATAATTGACAATCCGCCAACAAGCTTTGGATTTATTATCAGAGGAAACTATGTACTTTTCATTAGCTGCTTTTTTTGCCTGCTTCAACTGTTTTTTATATATAGTCTTAAGATTTTTGTAGGTATTCCAATCATCTTCATTATTATTAATATTGCAAATATATTTTACCTCAGTAAGCTTCTCTCTCATATTCCTGAGGTAGTCGTTATACCAATTTTTTTTTTTTTTTTAAGTGGAAAGAAGTCATTTGTTTTTTGTGTAGACATCAATTGCCAAGTAATTGACATCACGGTTCTCATAGAAAATATTCCAATTCGGAGTTTTTTGGTTTTTTCCGTTTTTTGAGTCCTTTTGAGTTATTCACCGCTTATTTTTCAATACGAGGAGTTTCTGATTGTGTCCTGTAGTGCACAAAATATTGACCCGAATGGTCCGACAAACAGGGTTCTATGACACCAGATTCATATAATTGTGGATCTATATTTGTGAGAACATTGTCAATACAGTTTGAGGAGTGAGACGTGATTCTGGTAGGTTCAGTAATGGTTAGTGCCATCCCAAAAGAATTCAAAAGACTACGTAACTCTTGTAAGTCTCTGTTATTATTCTTGAAATTTATGTTGAAGTCATCCAAAATAACGACTTTTTTGTCAGTTGATGACAAGTCGTGCAACAGATGATCTAGGTTAGAGCGAAATATGTCTTTGTTTCCCAGAGGTGGTCTGTACAGTGTAATGATTATAATTTTTTTGTTTAGTAATTCAACTGCACAAAATTCAGAGTCAGTTTCATTGTTATAATTGTCCATATTGAGTACTTTAAAGTTCAATCCGACTCTCAGAAATATAGCTACACCGTCGTGCCTGGTTTCTTTCCTGCAGAAACAAGAAGCGAGGGAAAACCCAGGTACGTTAAGAGATTTCAAATTAGATTCTGTTTGCCAATGCTCTGATAAACAAAGTACATGAAATTTATTCTTCAATAAAAACATTTCTAACTGTTGAAGTTTGTTAGATAAACACTGAATATTAATATGGAACATACTCGCCACGTTTTCGGAGTTTAAATCAATGGTACAACTCGTTTCTAGGGATCCTGCTCAAGGTTGACTGTTTTTCGAAAATGTTCCTCAAAGTTGAATCTACGAATAGCTGCTCCTTTTGGCCAGATAGTAGGATCATAGGCTTTTTCCACATGTCAAGTGAAAAACTGACCATATAAGTTGAAGTATAGTCAGTTCTATTCCAATCCTCACAAAGAAAGGATATTTCTGGTGCTGTTTTTTTTCAACAACTGCTGCAAGTTTTCGCTTGTCATCTCTGGACCTATGCGCGAGACATGCAAATATCCTTTTTTAGTAACAGTCTCGAAGTTTACAACATCGTTACAGCCAATTATGGGTTTATATTTACCTTTGTTTTTATTTGACAAATGACTATTCCCAGCTGTGGAATTTCTTGGGAATCTCCTTTCGTTTTTTTCCAGTGTTTTTGTTGTTTGCACCCTTTTTTGTAGGTTGCTCACTGCCCGACTATTTACTACGTCGGCATACGTTTTTTGTTTAGTGTTTTGTTCATTTGTCGCTACAGTATTTGTCTGAGAGTGTTCGCCTTTTTCTACAATTTTGGTAATTGAATTACTCTTAGATGGCGGTGACTGTATTGAACTGAATTGCTCTTGATTCAAATGTTTCAAGATAGTTATCAAGTCCTCTTGTTCCCGAGTTCGTTTTTCAAGATGAAAAGAAAGCTTACTTACGGTGTCAAGTTCAGTTTTCATCGCGACCAATTTACACGAAGAAACTTCACAATGTTTACAGGTTATGTCCGCTGTCACACTTTCAAAGTTCACATCTTTCTTGTTTGTATCTGAAGTTTCACTGATTTTTGATATGTAATCAATTAAGTGCTTATTTGTCACACCCATAGGTAACTTGAAAGTTAATAACACATCAATTAACTCATTCTTTTTCAATTTGTTGAGCTCTGCTGTTAGAAGCGCAACCTCACTTGTCGCAGCCATCTTGACTCATATGATTTGCAAATTGATATAGTAAGCGCCGGAACACATAATGAAACGGAATTACATTTGCTCAATACGAATGACAGAAAATGAATGTAATATCGATGTAAACCAACATGGAAATGTTATGAATTTAGGAGAACAAAAAATGAGTTGTGATAACAACATTCATTGGGATAATAATGTGCCATTGGAAATTGCAGATACAAAGGACAGAGATAAAGAAAACTGCCCGTCAGACAATATTATGGAAACGAAAAATTCTGCGATTGATAACCATGAAAGAATAACATGTGAAAATATTAGCCTGACTGGGAAAACCAATCCTTTTTCCGAAATTACAACGAAGGTGAATCTTGTTGAGGGTCAGAATAAGATCCATCTTTGCAAATCTAGCTTCAGGACCATCAACGAATGCTATATCTGCAAAGGCGTGGCGGTCCTATTATATTGTAATGGAAAAAGAAAAAAAAATATGAAGAAGAGAAGAATCTGAAAGAAGAAAGACTAAAAAATCATCTAAAAACATGAAGAAACAAAAAACCATAGAAAAAACTGAAGTAACCCAAGAAGAGGTGGAAGTGGTTAGGAAGAAACAAAAGTGTGGTGTTTGTGATGATGAATTGGACAGTGATGCAGAAGAAGAGAGGGAGAAAAATGTTGGCTGTGATACGTGCCCAAGGTGGGTTCGCCTAAATTGTATGAAGTTATTAGGACAGTCATATAATGATGTCAGGAACCAATATTTTTATTGGGATTTCTGTAGTGATGAATAATGCTCACCAAATGGATATATAGTATGTGCTCCTTCATAGTTTATGTAGAATTTTATGTATTGTTACAGAATATATTTATTTTGTTTTTATTTTAAATTATCTACAATTATTTGCGACTCCAAGTATTATATTTCATTAAACCAAAAACAAATTACTACATTAAGAGGTTACTAAAATTCCTTTGATACGGATCTGGTTCAAATTAGCTCCATTTGCCACTGCCGACAACTGGATCAGCCTTGGCAAACTATGGGAATAAATGCGGCCCACTACTAGCAAAGTGCTCCTTCCTCAGAAGAATAATAAAAGAAAAAAATGCGTTGAATTTCAAAATTTATTCATCCTTATCATTTCATAGTTGGAAGTATATGTTTTACGATCATTGAAGTAGAAATAGTAAAATTCAAAATGGTTCTATGCTAATTATTATGAAAGTCAAACTTTATCAAAAAAGGCCGACTACTTGCGCATTCACCCTAACCGGCTGTATTTTGTGCCAAGTTTTGCCAAAAATGAGTGATTTGTTTGTAGTTTATTGTTTGAAAGAAGGAGACATTTTGAGTGATTTTTACGCGAGAAAACGGTGCTTGAAAATTTCGTTCTAGAAGAAAGAAGGTGATGTTACTCTGAAACGGTATGAGACTTTTGGGTTCGTTTTCAGGAGGCCAAAACATGTAAGAAAAGTCTTTCATCTATTTTCACGGAGCATGAGTGAACTAACTATACATTTACCTGAATCTGCAAATCCAGCTGTACTATAAGGTTATGAAATTTATTGATAGGGAATTATAACCGTGAATCAAAACTTTGTGTTGTACGATACCAACGTCGATGAATTGGTAGACATCATATGCAGTATGAAGAACAAAACCACATCTGGAATAGACAAAATATCCATAAGAATTTTCGAAAACCTTCCTCTAAACGCACTCAGTTGCTTAGTAGTTCTGATAAATGAGTCTTTTCGCCAGGGCATTTTCCAGTCTTTCCTAAAAACATCTTTGGTGATACCTCTGCATAAAGGTGGTGATAAGAACTCTCCCTCAAATTTTAGACCCATTTCTCTCATTCCAACACTGTCAAAAATTATTGAAAATCTTGTCAAAAATAGATTGAACAGCTTCTTATGCAGCCACAATATTTTGAGTATCCAACAGTTTAAATTCCAAAATTTTAAAGTTACTAATGATGCAAGTTTTACTTACTGTATAACGAAATCAATAGTGGCGAGGTGGCTGCGGCAGTATTTTGGGATTTGTCTAAGGCATTTGGCTGTGTGAATCACGAAATACTGTTGCAAAAACTGCACTGCTACGGAATAAGATATAGTGCTCATAGATGGTTTGAATCATATTTATCAGATCGAATGCAGATAGTAAAAACAAAATTAACCTCCAATATAGCAAATATACATTGTGGGGTGCCTCAAGGCTCGATCCTTGGCCCCATTCTGTTTTTGCTATATATACACGATTTAACAGCCCTTGCCATATCAGGAAAATTAACTCTCTTCGCAGATGATACTACTATTTTATGGCACAGCAACGATTAAACTGATCTACATCGGATCATCAGCAATGACATACAAATGGTGAAAAAGTGGTTCGACTCAAATCTACTCACATTTAACACATCCAAAACCAATTCCTCCTATTGAGATGCACAATAGGAGACATATCCCTAGATACTAAAATGATTGAAAAAAAAACAAATTCCAAATTTTTGGGGCTATTTATTGATTGTGGTCTAAAATTCAATGCTCATATAAACAACCTCAATAAAAAGTTATGCTGTCAAAATGGCATCAAATAAATTGGGATATTCAGCTGCAAAAGCAGTTTCTTATGCTTTAATAGACTCACATCTAAGGTATGGCATTCCATTTTGGGGAGCATGTAATAGTTCCTATCTACAAAGTGTCTTTGTTCAACAAAAATGTGCTCTGAGAAGCCTATGCAAACTAAAATGTCGAGACTCATGCAAACTTCACTTTAAAAATCACAAAATACTGACTGTCATATCCATATATATAATGGAAACAGTATGCCTTATACACAAACACAAATCTAATTTTAATAGAGTAAACACTTATTCTACCCGACAAAATCAACATTTAAAACTACCAATATCTTCTCTTGTGAAAGATTCATTAATATATAATGGATGCAAGATATTCAACCACTTGCCAGAAAATATAAATGGAGTGGTATCTGGTGTTATTTTTAGAAAAGAAGTCAAGGCATTAACGATCGTACTATTTTATAGATAGAGGGAACTCAACTTTTTATATAATTTTAACTTTCTACTTAATATTTAATTTTAAAGGGTCTTATTGGTTTTTATTAGGCGTTTCAAATTGTGACCTTACATTTGATAGATATAAGATATCCAACTTTTTATTTAAGTCTAATTTGTTTTTGTTTTGTATTTTTTTGACGATTTGTGTTTTTCACGGATTACCAGTTAGTGATTTAACCCTTTTAACATTTGAATCTTTTATTCATTCTATTATATTAGGTGTGTGTGTGTACTGTTTATTTATTGACTTTTTTGTTATTTTAAAGCTCCACACTGTCTCCTCTGTAATAATTATAATGATGGTAGTTGTGATCTAACACTATGCTTTGTCAATGAGATTCTGATTCTTTGGACAATAAAGTATATTTTGATTGATTGATTGATATTTACCAGTAGTCGATATGGAATTTCCACTTCTGGTAGACAAATACAGTTTTCTTATATTCCTGCAATTTCTCAATATTTTAAGCATTTCATCATCCACTTCCACTGAAGTTAAGTTAACATTATAGGTGTTATCATTCGCTACTGCAGAGAGAACATCCTTGAAGTCAACATTTCTCCAGAAATATGATGAAGTAGTAAACCTTTTGAGAATTCTATTTTTAATGTGAAATGGCAAAATCCGCAACAAATACACATTTTCTTCAGTGTTGAAAGCCAAGTTATCAAGAACACAATTGATACATCTACAAAAAATATGGATAGTCCTCCAGTGATGCTACAAACAATGGAAAATGGAATACCTACAGAGAAACAAGCGATCCCACAGAATTTCGTGGGCACCTATCAATTGATTCCACTCTCATTTTCATATTAGATCATCTTCATTTTTGCTTATGGAAAATTAATTGCACTAACATTTACATTACATTGGATGTTTTATAGTTTTATCTTCAATGGAATCTCATGTCTTCTGCCAAACAATCAGTGTTGGCAACCATCATAGACAAATTAAAATTTTAGTTTCTCTATTATGGCAACCATGAAGAATGAAAATATGGTACCAACCAAAAGAAAATATGCCAGGGTTATTCAGGCTTATTCAGAAGTACATTGGTTATTTCCAGTGAACTCTATATACTACCTGGAACGGCCACGCCTTGGGCGAAAAGTGAGGCAAAACCATTGTATAGGCAACCCGCATCTGTTACGGATACCTATCTCTTTTTATCTTATGTTGGTTAATGGAACCCTCGCACATTATTTTGCATAAATTTGTATTTTTTAGGTTTTTTTAGGAGAAAACGTGATTTTCTCCCAATCGTTATTCAGGAAAGAAAGTAATAATGCAAACAGTACAACGTTCAAGTAAAATTTTGACTGATCCCCCACGAGATTTCTAAATAAAATAAACACACAAAATAAAATCCAATTCTTATTTTATATTACATTAAATAAAACGAGTTTTGTCATTTTTTGTCTCATTGTGGCGCTTTTTCCATGAAATTCTAAATTTAATAGTTTGCTATGGTGATACATTCGGCACTTTAAATATATAGAAATTATTTTACGAATAATTTGAATTTCGTGACATTCTTCACCTACAAATTCTTGTATTACAGGGTGTCTAGGTTTAAAAAGATCTATATCTACAGCAAAATGATTAATAACTGTATTTATGATTTTTTGTTTCAAGTTTATTTTGCTTCTCAAAATGATTCCACTTTCTAAAAGAAGACGAATTTGCTTTTCTGCAAAATGTAATATTTTGTTCACCACATCTGAAGCATAAAGAAGACCTCCTCGAGTGACAAAATTGGTGAATGATTTATAAGCTTCAGGAGGGGCAGTATAAGAGTGGTCAGTAGATATACTACCTCTGTATAGTACTATATATCAACTTGAAAATAAATTCACTTTCAATCTTGCTAGTAATATCGCTAATTATTCATTACATAACCAAATCTAAATATTATCAACTTACCCATGAAAATATATTTGCCGATAATCTTGCTCGTTTTTGCATCCAAACGCTACACAATAAATCACCATTGTTTTTTAATTAATGTTAAATGAAAACTATCGCTGAGACCAGTAGCAAATCACACCAACTATGCTGCTCTTTAAACCACACACGATAAAGGAAACGGAACTAATAGCACAATAGAACACAGTAAATGTATATCTTCACTTATATTAAACGTATTGAACAAAAATAATCCCCAATCTCCCTTAATTTTCACTTAAGAGATAATTTATGCATATAACCGTAATTCATTTGACTGAGTATGACAAAGACAGGTTACCGTAAATTAGGCTATCTCTGTTTTAGCTGCCCCTGACACACTTTACGTTATTGGAGTAAATGGTCGGGTCCGTTCCAGTTACGTATAGTATAGAGTTCACTGGTTATTTCTCAATATTCAATATTGGTTTTTGGAAATTTTCAATGTTGAAAAGGTGCCGTATTCAGGAGACCCTCTTGAAAGATCGTAACAAATGTTGGAAGACTTTTATATATATATATATATATATATATATATATATATATATATATATATATATCATGAAGTTATCTGCACAAGGCGTCAACCATTAGAAAACCTAGAGTCCCGTAAAAAAAATTCAACACAACCAAAATGCATTGTGTTTTGTACCTTTTCAAAATTCAGAAGAAGTACCTCTGTCACAGACCTCATAAAATAAAACTTCTGTTCACTGGTCGCTTAAACTTTATCAACATTATAAATGAAATGTCTATTCCTGAAAAAGGAATCCTATTGTAACGAACCTAGGCCGGACCTGTCGCCTCACACGTTGCCATCGACAGCGATGAGATCATCCCCGGAGATATTCGAGAACCATCCAGTCGCTCTTCCGCGGAAAACAACGGTCAATATTGGAAACAATTGGAACATGCCGTCGCCAACCGTCCGAATTCGAAACATCGAGAATGCTGTATCGGAGATAAATAGACAGCCCTCAAGAGGGAGTACACAGTCTGAACGAGCCCATACGATCGAGCTATTCAGTGGCGTAGTAATATAAATTAAGTTGTAGATTAAGTGTGAAATAAATTAGTAGAACCAAGTTAAGTTTATTTACGTTACAATTGGTGTCAGAAGTGGGATGTATGCGCTGCTAGCAATGGACCTCGAATACGACCCAAGGCCCCGATGCGTCAGTACAACGTAGGCAGCCCGTTCGAGAGAATCGCCATTGACATCGCCGGCCCGTTTCCCGTATCCGACCACGGGAATAAATACATCCTTGTGGCAATGGACTACTTCAGTAAGTGGGCGGAAGCCTATGCCCTGCCCAACCAGGAAGCCATCACCGTCGCCGACGTCTTGGTGAAAGAGTGGATATGTCGATTCGGTATTCCAATGGAGCTGCACTCGGATCAAGGCAGAAATTTCGAATCCAACCTTTTCCAAGAAATATGTCTACTGCTGAACATCCGCAAGACAAGAACCACGGCCCTACATCCGCAGTCCGATGGAATGGTGGAACGGATGAACAGGACGATCAACCGCCACTTGTCCAAGGTTGTCTCTGACCATCAAAGAGACTGGGACCGGTATCTTCATTTGTTCCTGATGGCCTATCGATCCGCAGTACACGAGTCAACCGGTCAAACTCCTGCTAGTATTATAATGGGCCGAGAACTGCGACTGCCTTGTGACCTGAAGTTTGGGATACCGCCAGGACAAGACACTGCGGGAGAGGACTACGTCAGCAAACTTCGGCAGAGAATGGACGACATCCACGAACGAGTCCGGTTGAACATCCAGAGTGCCAGCGATAAAATGAAGAAGACCTATGACATCAAGGCCGACGCTGGAGGATTTAAGGTTGATGACCTGGTTTGGCTGTACAACCCCAAACGTCGTCGTGGACTATCACCAAAGTTGCGGAACTCGTGGGAAGGCCCGTATAAAATCGTGAAAAGGATAAACGACCTTGTGTACCGAATCCATAAGCCACCCGAGGGAAACCAAGGGTCGTCCATTTCAACAGGTTGGCCCCTTACGCTGGAAACCATGACCAAGTTCGCACCCTCAAGCCACCGGAGGATGATATGACGTTCGAGAAGTTTATGTCCTTGTATTCAAACGGGCAGAAAGTTCTACATGGGGTTACTAGAGAGGAGTCACGAGACCTTTTCGAGGTGCCTGCTGACTACGCACTAGCGCACTGTGTGGCAGAAGATCTTCGAATGTCCAGGGGCATCGCCGTAGTGTTCTCCTAGAAATTTGGTCAACTCCAAACACTGCGGGAGCAGAATCCAGAAGTTGGTGGGGTGCTACAGTTGAAGAAAGGCCAGAGAAACATCTACTACCTAGTTACCAAGAGGCATTCCCAAGAAAAACCGTCCTATGAAGATGTCTGGAAGAGTCTCACCAAACTAAGAGATACTATGGTGGACCAGAATCTGGCGGATCTAGCAATTCCAAAACTATCCTGTGGTATTGATGGGTTGGACTGGAGAGTCATAAGAAGTATGCTGGAGGCGATATTCAGATCCAGCGGCATCAGGATTTTGGTTTGCTGTAACCCTCTTCCACGACCGATCATGAAGACCGTGGAGTGTTACTTCCATCGAACTTCACGGTGCAGATATGGGGAGTCATGCAGATATCGTCACACTCCAAGGATGAAATTTCGGGACGAAATGTCTTTAAGAAGGGGGCAATGTAACGAACCTAGGCCGGACCTGTCGCCTCACACGTTGCCATCGACAGCGATGAGATCATCCCCGGAGATATTCGAGAACCATCCAGTCGCTCTTCCGCGGAAAACAACGGTCAATATTGGAAACAATTGGAACATGCCGTCGCCAACCGTCCGAATTCGAAACATCGAGAATGCTGTATCGGAGATAAATAGACAGCCCTCAAGAGGGAGTACACAGTCTGAACGAGCCCATACGATCGAGCTATTCAGTGGCGTAGTAATATAAATTAAGTTGTAGATTAAGTGTGAAATAAATTAGTAGAACCAAGTTAAGTTTATTTACGTTACAATATTCTCGTTTATGGAGCCCAACAGATGCCCCAAGGTATTCTAAAATATCTGGGAAAATTTTACAACAAAACTGAAATCTTGTGGTGATGGGCCTATATGCACAGTGCCTGAGTGGAGGAATTGAGGTTTCTATTTCTGCGCCTTGTGAAAATGGAGACATTTCAATAATAATGTACGCTTTGCGCCTGTAGAAACTATCAATTTAATAAGGAAACTTCAGGTGCATATTTAGCAAATATTCGAAAACACTGGGCATACAACATGCGGAAAATCTATGAGTGTGACTGAACTATTATCGATCAATTATCGATAATAGTTGATGATGAATAGATAATCGATAATGATGAATATTTTTGTTTCTTTAGTTCAGATTATATTATCATGTGATGATTCTTCCCAACTCATTTATTATGTATTTTTTGTTATTCGCTAAAAGATAAAGTATATATTCGTTTTTATTAATTTAATTCATTTATTCATTATAATTGGTGCCATCACCTAACATCACAGTTTCCACGATGGGTGCGACATCTGCAAGATCACCATTTCCACACCTCTGTTAAAACTACCACTAAGGGCGGGTTGTAACACAGCTGGTCATCCTTTGATAAAGGTTATCTACACGTTTTCTCTCTTTCTAGATCAAGACAATAAAAAGAGAGAGAACCTGCAGTTTGCAAAACCAAAGATGACCAGAGGTGATACAACCCGCCCTAAGTGACGCCAATGCGTAGGTTAACTTATTTTTTGTTAAAAATACAATAGATCAACAAACGACAGATTTATTAGGGGTAACCTTTGACCAAACCATAGAATTGTAATTATAAAATATACTGTATATTATAATAATTACAATTTAATGGTTCAAACCGCGAAACAAAATTAATGGTTAGTTGATACTATAAACTATAAATCAAGTATTTTATCAATTCAGTATATTATAAAAAATGCAAGGATTTTGTTAGGTTTTTATAATTTTGCGAGTAAAATTCGAGTATTTTGTTCCAGGATTTCGAGAATTTTGTACAATTTCGATTGGCAACACTTTACAGCGTACTATTATCTGATCGGTCACCGAAAGACAGGGAATTGTAATATCTAAATCAGCAACCAATCAAAAAGCTATAGTTCATAAGCGTGATTTGTCATATATACACCCAGCGTATCTTCTTCTAATTTCTAATATGAGGTTCTTGGTGACATTTAAAAATTGAAAAATTATACAGTTTGACGCAGTACTTGAAGTTTAGAATACATTAAGAAAATTTCTACAATTGTCAGTCAAAATGAGTGAATTTGAACCACTGGATCCTACATTGGGTAATGTTATAGACCAAACAACCCTTAAGTGGATATTCGTAGGAGGAAAAGGAGGTGTTGGTAAAACGACTTGCAGGTTGGTAAAATGAAGTTTTATACCTTTTTAAGGCTCCAAATCGATAATGGGTTACACACTCCAGGCACATTTTATTTCCTATGGTCCTAATTGTCCTGTGACCATTTAATTCTTTCCTGGGTCCTGATGGTCTAATGACCAATCCCAGAGCTATACATAATTTATTTTGTGTAAAGGTATCGGCAGACACAACTTGATGTATTCATTCTGTGATCAATCATATTAATTTAAGTTTCAAATCCCTTCCGAAAGAGCGAGGCAACTTTCCCTTTATATCTGAAAGCCTCAGTAGCACAGTTAAGGACACTCAATTGAATGTTGAATGTAGGGCAATTTGTCTCCACTGCCCAAAGAATAACAAATCACATAGTTTTGTGACGTCAAAACTATCACTTGCAATTCTGACTAGTCCAGCTGTCCAGAAAGAGATATGAATGAATGTTCACATTGTACTCTACCCACATGATAATTTGGAGGAATATAATAGAATAAGAATAGAATTTATTCATCACTAAAATTTTACACACACATACAAAAAAATATATATACATGTAAAACTTATTGGACTAGTCAGAAGGAGGGCGTTGAAAAAATTCAGAAAACATACAATTTGAAACATAAAAATACAGTTTGAAACATAAAATTACATATAATTGGTTTAAAATTATCTAAAATTTAGCGTCTAAAAACTCTTGAATGGAGTAGAATGCTTGATTTGTCAAATATTCGGTCAAATTATCCTTTAACACATTTAAACTCACTGAGACTAAGTCGGGGAATATGCTCATAAATCTGTTATAACATTTAATTCCTTGGTATATGTGACAGTTCTGACCAATGCTCAATCGTGAGTATGGCTGGTGGATGTTCTTACTATTTCTCATACTGTATTTGGGTAGATCACATCTTTTACGTATAAAAGTCATTGCCACAGATGCTCGCTCTAATTACAGAATTTTCTAATTTGTTTTCTGATACGAGAATATTTGTATCATCAGCGTACATGATAATTTTTTGAGCATTAGGACATGAGTATGTCATTGATAAAAACTATGAATAAAACACGTCCCAAAATTGAGCCTTGAGGGACCCCAGTATTAACGTTTTTTCCTGTTGACCTATTTCGATCTAATATTACAATTTGTTTCCTTTCTCTGAGATAGGATGCCACCCATTCATTTGCCACTTTTCGTACACCAATTCCATACAGTTTGTCCAGTAGAAGACTATGGTCAACTGTACCAAACTCTACTCAGGTCAAAGTAAAGAGCAATGGGATTTTGTTTAGTGTTGAGAGAGTCATATATGTCTGTACACAAATCGCCTATTGCGGTTGATGTTGATTTGTTTTGTCTGAAAGCGTTTTAACAATTACATAATATGTTGTGGTGACTTGAGAATTTGTTGAGACGAATATTATATGCCATGTCAATGATTTTTGCTATTTGACTCTGCAGACAAACATTTCGGTATTTAGTTACATCTTCCTTTATTTTTGAAAATTGGTATTGATTTGGAGACTTGAGAGCCAATGGGTACTGCCCTGAAATAAATGTTTCATTTATTATATGAGCTAGTGGTACCTAAAATTATCAATTATTTTACATAACGCACAGCTTTTCCACATATATCATCTATTCCCGACTGTGGTTTTGGACTAGGTATATCCATGAAAAAGTCCCTTAAGGCATTTTTGGCAGGATTTTTGTAATATATCCAATATGAATGAGATATAAGGAAGGAATAGGTTTTAAGATACATTTTCAGTGATACCTATCTTTCAAACTAACAAATAAAAAATAAAAATTCGCTGAAATGGTACCTTCTCTAATGTGTAAATGAATATTTTTTGAGATCTATGTTTTGACAAATATGTGGGTTACACTCATAGACCTTATAACTGTTGGACTGGCCGTCATGTGACTTTAACACACAGTTCCTGGCGGACTATATATGAGAGAGAGATGTTGTGAAGGATAGAAATACGACAAGGCAGAAGATACAAATTGGCTATGGCATTACATTGGAAAAACCTATTTCTTGTTATTTTTTCAAGGGAAATATTGACTACTTTGAATGAGATGAGTTTTGAATCAAAAACTTGATTTTTATATCTCTTCCAAAGTTTTCAGAAAGTTCAGGAATGAAAAAAATTATTGATAATTAAATTTATATTCGATATCATGATGTTAGAAGTGCAATTGAACTTAATTGGGAACTCCGGCGATTTCAAAATTTGTTATCAATAATACCTATACCTACATAAAAAACGTTTATGTAATATATAAAATTTCGTGTCTGTAGAAAAAATGGCCCAATTAATTTTGGGAAATACTGAGGAAAATAGTACGTGTTATTGGGAATGAAAGTGATATTTTTTCTATCGAGCGTGACGGAGGTCGACGGACAATCCGTAGGGAAGTCTATTCCAGCCTGGCGCTGTAACAGAATATCTTTTTACTCCGGCGGAGTAAAAGTATGCCGTTAGTCCAACGGAGTAAAAATTCAATTCATTGTATCTAACTACACAATTGTAGGCTGCACACGAAGAAGGCATAGATATTTAAGAATGTTTATTACTTGTCAAACAGTTCAGAAAAACTGGATAAATTTATAAAAAACTTTCAAAATACCACACGAAAACACATATAAACAATATACGAAACCAATGTTATGCCTGAACTCATTCTGTCCTTTTTTACAGGTTCTGATATCAATGATCTCTTTCTCACAACCAATCCATATTATTATAATGTCTATGGTTACACTCGATCTAAATGCAACAGCCCAACATAATTGCAGCCTGCAGGTTTTCTGATTTGTTGAATGACCATAAAATTTGAATTTTATGACAATTCAGAGACCAGAGATGAATATAATGTTTACCTGTTGGGTTTAGATCGAGTATAGTAAGTGAGCTTCATTACAATGACAAATATCAACTTTCCAAATAAGTCCGTGTGAGTCCATTGACCCCACGACTAAACTGTCTAGCCGAAAATTGTAATTAATGAGTTTTCAAATATTATGGGGATGTACCTTTTTTAGTTTATCACTTTGAATAATAAAATATTTCTTGTCCAAACAGACCTGACCTAATTACAGGACATCAGGTACATTTTCATTGATGAGTATACTTTTACATAATTTTATTTAATGTGATACATAAATCTAGTCCTGCTTTATCATTATCTAGTAGAGTAAATTATGTTGATAATAATAAATACTGAATTTTTATATTGCTGAAATTGTCTTTGTTTGTGAGAACATCGTGGTAGCCATATAGCTATGTTTGGGGAAAGTTGAGCGCTACGAGGTTATCAAAAAAACAACATTAAGGAAGGAATGGAAGAAAACAACATTGCAAAATCGTATATAGAGGTAATATTTGGGAAATGAACTAGGCTTTTCAAACGAATCAATTTCATAAAGTATTTAGTTTTGGAGATAGAGTGCAGCAGTTTGAAATGAAAAAAAAAGTGGTCCTGACCTCCAAGTTTAAATAAGAAAAACATTTTCCTTGAAAAAATGATAGGAAAAAAGTAAATGTAAACTGAACTCTTTTGGGGATAAATGAAATGTAGGAAGCAATCTTGTAGTGAAAAAATCTGGGAAAAGGAGTTCCAAATTGGTTTCATCTGCAATCAAGTATAAGTAAATTGGGATTTCATGTTGAAATAATTTAGTGTTAAAATAATAGTTAAATCTTAGAAATAGCTAATGATTCTATCAGCGTATCAGCCACCAATTTGCCGGGATCTACCACTTCACGTTGATCTGTCTGGAGTCAAAAAATGTATTAGATTTTTGGAGACTTCTTGATCTGAAGAAATTATGAATAAGACCTATAACAACTAGTATTTTGACAGCACTGCGAAAGTGAGTAAAAATTGTCAAAATATCGTGAGCTAACTGTGGGGGTTTTCAGATAATTTTTCCAATAGAAAGAATGTTGTAGAATGCGCCTACTTACGACTACAAATATTTTGTGAGACTGGATTTCACCTCAAAATGCCACCTTAAAAGTGATAAATTAACAAAATACTAAAATTTGAAGAAAAGATCGTGAGCTAGCTGTACATTTTTTCGAGATTTTTACCACTAGAATTATTCTACGGGCAGTAAAACATTAGACCTATACCCACAAATATTTTGCCGAGCAGGATTTCACCCCAAAAGTCATCATCCCTCCAAGAATCCAGTGGAAAATCTTATCTGACATCGATTTTTCGAAATTGATATGTTGTCAATTTGTTATCAATTTGCAGGGCCATTTTGTGGTGAAATCCTACCAACAAAATATTTGTGAATGTATGTCCCATTATTCAGCCCTCTTGGAAAAACTTTCGGAAAGACCCACAGTTAGCTCACAATGTTATTCAAAATTGGTGTTTGTTATCACTTTTGGAGAACTGTCAAAATAGTTGTAATAAGTTTTATTCACCACCTTTTTTAGGAAGATTCCAGCGCAAAGAATCCGAAAGCCTAATCATTTTTAAAATATAGATTTTTATCTTTTTCTTTTTGTACTTGGGTAATTTAAATTTTTTAAACTAGAAATGCCTATGGAAATGGTAACATTTAAGTTATAACTGTTAATTTTTCCATGTATCTTGACATCAAATTAGATCTCTTTGAAATGATATTAATAATAATAATAAGTAAAATTTATTTTAAAGAATAACAACAATACTTGAGTAAGTAAAGCTATCATTAGTTAAAATGGCGTTGAGATATTTACAAAGGGGTATCTAAATACCCTTGAAGACTATACGGTTCTATTAATAACTTGAATATATTTTTTTCAACTTTTGAGATCTTTAATCTCTTTATATTATCTAGTTTATTGAAGAGTTTTATGTAGTTTTCATAAATTTGTAACCGATGTCTTGGATAAAGATAGTTTACTGACCTGGTGTCATGGATATTCAACTGTGGAATTTGAAAAGAGACCTTTGTTCTTGATTGTGAACAATAAGCATTCCTGTATATAAACTCCATATACTGTCAGAATAAAAAAATAAATTGATTCTACCTCTACAAGATTTGTCACTTTTCATTTTAAGAATCATTCTCAGAACCTGTTTTTGAATTACAAAGATATCATTCATATTCTGTCCTTGACCGAAAAATATGATGCCATATCTCAACCTAGCTTCAAAACTTGCATGGTATACAACTTTTCTACTTTTTCGTTCATTAATATATCTTGAAAACTACTTTTAGACTATAACAGACACTATTTAGTTTTCCAATGAGATTCTTTATATGACCCCCCCCTCCAATGTCAAGTTGCAATCCACATGTAGATCCAAAAATTTGGTTACTGATGAGTAACTACTGGTAGTATTCTTCAACACTACATCTTTGGGAGTTTCTATTCGTGTCCTCACATTTTTGAACAAAACAACATTGGTTTTGTTGGAAAACTTGCATTTGCTCTACTGATTAGTGTTGGATAATCAGATGATACGTGAAGATTGGTATCATCTGCATAACTCGTAACTGAACAATTGACGTTTTTTATTTTTTCCACTGCTAAATCACTATAGTAAAGTGGATGAGCAATGGGAAGTTTTGTGATCAAATACGTACCAATCACAAGTCACAAATTCAGATAACAAATCCAAGGCAGTATGGGGGGCAATAAAAGGTACTCAAGGGAATTACAACAAACGTGATAGTAGTATACAGGTTTTAGGGGATGCAAAAAAAATTACGATTGAATACAATGAGTATTTCTTTTGAACGGAAGTAAGTGGTAAAAGATCAACAAAACACTTCTGGAAATAACATAAAGCTTAGTGAAAAATCTATATTTTTAACACCGGTTGACAGCAAAGAAATCCTTGATTTGGTAAAAAAGCTGAAAAATAACATAGTAGTGGGGTATGAGTATAGTATGAGATTCCTACTAAAATTATTAAACAGTGCATAAATAATTAATTCAGCCATTAATTTACATAATAAATAATTCCTTGAAATATGGCGTTTTTCCTGGAAAACTAATGATAGCTCTAGTTAAACCTATTCAAGGGTGACCCTGCGAAATTTGAAAATTTCAGACCAATTATTTTATTACCATTATTTGCAAAATTATTCGAAACAGTGGTATGTAACAGAGTTATGAACTTTATGGTAATGTGTGATCAGCTTAGCATTTCTCAGGATGGATATCTTTACCATTATTGAAATAGTATACTGGTTCTACACAAAAAATCCTACTCAAAGCTGGTTTCAGATCATCAAAAACTTCAAAAATAAAAAAAGTTATTCTTATATAATATTGCGTCCTTTCACCATCATATCATTATTACGTCCGGTGAATGACTTGGTTTCATATTTAGAATGATACTGCGTCCAATTTGTATTATATCTTTCATATTCAGCACGATACGGCATCCAGCGCTGTTGCCGTGTTTTTATTACACGCTTTCATTTAATTCGCTTCATTCGTATGTCATTCTGTCATTCTTTCCGGTTCAAAATTTGTAATCCATTTTTGGAACACTTGCCGACATCCGATTGAGCTGAAATTTGGCAGGTGTTCATAATTCCGCTGACAATGCATCATGAAATTTATGTTGGAGTAAAAATACAAAATGGCGGCTCCAAGATGGCAGACGAGTTTTGTGATTCAAAAGGGGGGGTTTTGGGGGGAGAAGTGAAATTTCTGTCAAAATTAATGAAATTGAAATGGAATTACTGTTGGAGGAAAAAACAAAATGGCGCTTCAAGATGGCGGACGAGATTTAGGTTTATGGTGCAATTCGATTCAAAATTGGTATGTGGGGGTTTTCAGAGTCGTAGATTATGAATTTTTCTTCAAAATTCATAAAATCAAAATGGCGGCTCCAAGATGGCCGATGATCTCTGTGTTTATGGTCCGATTCTATTGAAAATTGGGTGTTTTCGGGGTCACAATTCACAAATCCAAGATGGCGGACGAGTTTTGTGATTATTGCCGATTCGATTCAAAATTGGTATGTAGGCCCGATTCGATTCAAAATTGGTATGTCTGGGTTTTTGGGGTCGGATATTACGAATTTAGTCGAAGATTATTGATTTTTTTAGTTGAAATTCATAAATTGAAGATGGCGGATGAGTTAATCTCTAGATGGTCTCCTCATTGGAGGACTAGATAGCTCAGAACTAACAGGAAAAAAGGCCTCATAATAACGATGCTTAAACAAAAATGCATAGATTAGGGCGTACGTATTGAAATGCACAAACTAAAGTAATCAATAAAAAACCATTTTAAAGACAAGCTTTTATTGAAATGCACTAAAAAGTTAAAAATAATTGCTTTGGATGTGCGATGTAGGTTATTCCGTGAGTTATAGATCAAAAAGCTTGTCGCTTTTGTATTCGAACTGAAAACTTTGCGCGACAAGCTTTTGAATCTATAAGTCACGGAATAACCTACGGCACACATCCAATGGAATTATTTTTTACTTTTTAGTGCATTTGAATAAAAGCTTGTTTTCAAAAAGGTTTTTTATTCATTATTTTATTTTTGTTTTGTTCCCTATATTAAGTTTTTTCTGATGTCTTCAAATGATTAGCCCATTCGGTGATATCTTCCTTCACTTCCATTATATGTATAAGTACACATAAAAAAATATTATAATTGCTGGGGACCAGTCATGGATGATATGATGATAAAAGATGGTGTTTCATTATAGCAACAAAAATATGACAGAATAGACCATCCCCGATCCCAACAGACTATAAAATTTCCAGAGTTCTTTGAATTATTTGAAATTCACCACTAGAAAACTATTGAATATTGGAAAAATGTACAAAATGATATGATTATCCAACATTTCATAAAATTCACAGAGAACTTTGTTTAGGAATCGTTTATGTTGTCATTAGATATTTGTTTTTTTCCTTGTCTCATCACTTACCTGTTATGGTAATACTAATTGAGAGAATCAAACTATAGTTGATATGACGTCCTCCTCTTCGGAAAATTGATCCATGCTAATCAAAATTTATGTATTTATTTTTTCATAAAATCAACTGAGAAAGAAGTGTGGGGCCTAGACCCGCCATGTGTCTAGGCCGATAGGGGGTAATACTTGTGACGATCCCAGACATAGCTGGGTGAAGTCCATGTCCCCTTTCAGTTAACATGGTAGCATACCTAATAGATTTTGCGAAAACGTATGCGGCGGAAATCCATTAAACGTAACACGAGTTTTCTGGTTGATGCGATAGAAATCTTGCTGATATTGGAATTCTCCTATTGACATGGGTACCCAAGGGAAGAGGACCTTCCCCTAGGCTTGTCGTTGCCTCTCCACAAGGTGTTGGCTCTGTGGGGGCAGGGTGATAGATAGTTGACCAATGGAAAACATATCGTATTCGGTAGAGACGGGGAAGTTCTTTATCTATGGGCACTGATGATTGTATTCCATGCTGACTCGGCGGGGAGCGGCGCATTTACTCGCTCGGGTACTGACATCCCAGAGCCAGTAGCCTCATCAGGCGGCCCCACCGTGGCTGAAATGATTCGGTAGCAGGATAACCTAGCGCGTTGGTCCGGCTTATCCAGATTCCCATAGTGTGGGGTAGGGTAAGGTACTCACCAGCTTGCTGCACTGTACATATTGTTGCTGTGGAAGTGGTCTATTCGTGACAATGAATATAGACAAGATTTGGGAATTTTTTTTATTGAGCTTACAGAAATAGTACGCTGTATATATAAATACATAAATAAGTAACTAAGTAAGTAAGTAAGTAAATACATTTCAAAAGAGTAGATAATAGGGGGGTTTATGGCTCTTCAGCCCCTCTGTACCTCGACCTGTGAGGTCTTTTCTACATTACCCTTCACCTATTCAAGACCCGGGATTCCGAGACTCCCTGCGAAGCGTATCAGTTTCCTGGGAGCTGAGTTCCTGGTGGATAAGGGAGTTAGTGAAACTCCTTCGAGGAACTTGAGCCTTTTGCAAAACAGCACTTGGCAGTCGCAAAGCAGGTGTTCTGCTGTTTCAGCAAAGTTCTCACAGTAACGGCACAGTTCACTGTTTGATCTTTCCAGTTTTATGAGGTGATACCTCAGAGGACAATGTCCGGTGAGTAGTCCGTTACCAGTTTCAAGTCTTGCTTGTCCAATTCGAGAAGCTGGATTGAAATTACTGGAGTGGAAGGACGACTGTCAATTTCGTCATTCAGTCTTCCAGTGCTTCTGGGTGTAGAAGGTAGGGATTCGTTTTGATCCCTCGATATTGGATTCTCGTGGGTAGAAGGTAGTTTCTCATTTTGTTTGCGAGGGCTGGACGAAATATTCGAAAACTCATTAGTCGTGATTTGAAAGAATTTGAGAACAAAGATCGAAAACTATTCTTTTTTTACCTGAACATAAATGATGACGAAATAATAGAAGGAAACATATGCTTTTTCAGAGATGAGTAGGATCCAAATGTATACGAATTATAAGGGATAAATTGAAATATGAACTTAATAACTTGTCTATCGTTTTGAGCTAAATGTTGGATCTGCATGGGAGTCGCCCACAGGAGAATAATGCCATCCCAAAACAACCGTCTGTGGCATGAAAAGATAGAGCGTCTGTCCAGTTCACTTTTGGAGCATGCCCAGCCTTGAATATAACTTTGGAAAAGTTGAATATAACTTTTGGAAAAGTCTACAGTCTTCATAAAAAGTTAGAGTTACCACCTCACAATGGTGCAATCAGTCAACCAAACTATCGAAAAACAATTTTAAATTTTCACGCATATGTAAAGGTTCTGAATAACTCAATTTATTAAAAATTAATAAATACACTTGCAATTCTTAAAAACTCTTAAAAGTTAGTTCTGGAGAACAAATGGGAGAACTTGATGTAATTTACTATTGCAGTCATATATGATATGTTTTCTTCCTCATAAATCTTGAATTTCTGTAAAAACATATGGAAGTCAGGTCAAAAAAATTCAAAGAAGTTTACTTACTCGCAAAATAAAAGTGCACCAAAACTTCGCACGTGTTTGCACATGGAGACACTGACCAAAATGTATTTTTGTACATGGTTGCCGGACTGAGGACGCGTCATCATGCTACAGGTGAAAGGAGTATATTCAATGTATATTAGCATTCACGATTTAAAGCGCCGCCCAAACAGAAATTGTCTGCACTAAATGTATACTGGAACTTTCAAAGACCGTATAATAGTATGTCCTTCATTATGTTTTTCTGGTGTACATAACTCTCGCATTTGATAATGAATGTTTTCTGTTCTCATATGCTATGGGAGCTCTGGAAGCGGAGTACAATTTGCGAAGATATAATTCGATGGTTCATTCAAAATAATGGAATTATTGTTGGAAAACAATACTGCGTCCGGTATACGGACGTTGTATCATTCAGGACGCGGTAGTGTATGGTCGGAAACCCACGTAAGTACGTAATATTGTACGGGGGATAAATATATATATTTGTATATATATATATACAGGGTGTTAGTGAATAAGTGCGACAAACTTCAGGGGGATATTCTGCATGAACAAATGCTTCGTTTTCCGAGATACGGAGTGTTCAAGTTTTTTTTTAAAACTGACTTTTTATTTATCGGTTGAGAAACCGGTCGAGATATGCAAATGAAATTTGGTGAGTTTTGTATTTATTGCGCATTTTTTGACATGCAATTAAAAATTGTATGTTCATCATTGGCGCGCATGCGGGTGATGATATACATTTTTTTAAAGAAAAAAATGGTACGCCACAGATATTTAAAATTATAAATCATTTTTGAATTCCTCGTTCAATTTGTGACAAAAAATCTCTCCTGCCTTTTGTTTGTATGGGGCGCCGTTGTTTTGCAAAAAAATAAAACATCTTAACGCATATTTTTCATTTCTTTAATACATTATCAAGAACTATCTAATACAATAACGTTAAACCAGAACAATAACAGAAAATAACACTAATAAATAAATAGCCGCAAAGCTACAACAAATGTTCAAAATGTCCTCCCTCAGACGTGATACAAGATTCAACTCTTCGCCTCATTGATTGTCGTATTCGTGCAAATATTCCTGGTGTATTTCTTATTGTCTCACAGCCGGCTATAATTCGATTCCTCAGGTCTTCAACATTTTCGACGGAAGTGGAATAAACTAATAACTCAAGAAAATCCCAAATGCAAAAATCTAGAGGATTTAAATCCGGAGATCGAGCAGGCCAATGTTCCGTACCTCCCCTACCTATCCAACGATTTGGATATACTGTATCTGAGTGATTTGGTACAATAATGCTAAAATGGACTGGTGCACCATCATGCATGAACCAGAAGTGTTGTCTCAGCTGTAGATGAATTTCTTCAAGAAAAACAGGTAATTCTTCCTGTAGGAAATTAAGGTAAGAGTCGCCTGTTAGTCGTTGTGGGAGGAAATATGGACCGATTAAATTATCATTAAGTACCCCAAGCCATACATTTACTGAAAACTGATGCTGAAAATGAGCTTCAAAGATTCCATGTGGATTTTCCTCAGCCCATAGGGGATTAGCCTCGTCAGTAAACAAAACGCCATTTAAAAAATTAGGAAAGAATATATCTTGGGTATACAGAAATCTAGAAGAGTAACAAGAAACGCAATTATATTATAATACCACATAATCAAGAGAGTCGCAATGCT
The DNA here is from genome assembly GCA_018342105.1 of Gonioctena quinquepunctata. NCBI lineage: Eukaryota > Metazoa > Arthropoda > Insecta > Coleoptera > Chrysomelidae > Gonioctena > Gonioctena quinquepunctata. Next base: position 69,419 of record JAFIRS010003598.1, on the reverse strand, counting down.
GCTCTCCCCTTCTGTTACCCCAGTCGACTCTTCAACTGACTACGTCACAGAGCATCGTAGCAACGCTATTAGCTATTTGATATCCCCTATTCGAGGAGAAATTGTAATGCTCTCTCAATAATTAGCAAACTATTCTTTACGCTCTCATTAAACCACAATACCCAAGATATATTCTTTCCGATACTGTATGCAAGTGAATTAAACTAATGCAAATAACAAAAAACGGACTATCTTCAAAACCGAAACAATCTTGATTGGTTTGAAAATATGAACAGGATGTTCATAATATCAGATGTGGAATCATCTGCGATTGAAAGATAAACTTTAGTCACTATCTTCCATCGTCCAAGATAACCTTTTGTGGGGTATTCATGTTGAAAGGGGAATCATTCTCAATTGAATATTGAATAGAAAGATTTTACAGTGAATTGAAAAATCCACGAAAAAAATGAGGTTATTTTTTGTGAATGTCGAACAGAAAACAACTACTTTCCCGGCTAAAGCCACGCTGGACATTGAACTACATCTGATAGATATTCTGAAAAGACCCTAACTCAAAAGAAAAAATCTGAAATTGAAAATTTGCATTTTTATTCAGAGTTATTTGATTTTCTATTCCAGTCTTAATTGAGAACTCCTATAGATAAATGAGGCAAAGAAGAATGTTTTCCAAAAGAGAGTACTCACCAGAAGTCATTTGTAACAATGACGCAAGAGGAGCATCACATTTCACTAGGTCTTCAATACATTTTTGTCGACGAAAATCTATTTCACGCTTCTACGATCATCAAGAACACTGGAAGAAATGGGAAATACATTTTCTAGAAGCAATCTCACGTTGCAAAGTGAGGACATTGATACTTTAGAAAAAGCTGTTAAATAGAAGTTGGATGATAATTATGAAATCGAATTGACAAAAATGAGACAACCCAGAATTAAAATTGTGAATTTCACACAGAATATGTCTGCCGACGAAATAAATAAAAGCATCAAAATGACATACAAAATAATATTAAAACAACATATATCAGGAAAACAAAAAGAGGTTTTAGTACAATTTATTGTGTTTGTTCCGTGTTTTAGTACAATTTATTGTGTTGTTGCCTTTCAACAGATTATGATGATAAAAAAACTTTGTATTGGATGGGAACGACTTTCAGTCTATGAAGATCTAGATGTGCTGAGATGTTTGAAATGTTGAGGTTTCTACCATAGAATAAATGATTGCCGAAATAAACTAGCTTACCCAATTTGTAAGGAGGAACATGAAGAAAGCCACTGCCCAAAACAAAAACTAAATGAAGTATAAACTGTATTACTTCAAATGAAAAATATGAAACTACATAAAATACTCAATATTATGCCAGTGATTTGCTTTGTCCTAGTTTGGAGCACCAAAAACGAATTCTTCAAAGAAAAACCACGTGTACCCCAGAATGGTCATAGTAGACGAAGATGTTCTAGAAGACCTTAAACTTGTAGGAAGAAATCTTGGTGAATACATCGATACTCCAAACAGCAAGTATAACGCCAATAGTATTTTTAATATCTTTCATCTTAATATCAGAAGTATTAAAAAAAAATTTATTAACTTTTAGTTACCTTGTCAACTTATAATATACATTATGATATTGTTCTTTCAAGTGAATGTTTTAGGATAGATTCATTACAGCAAATTAATATTTCTGGTTATAAAACGTATTATAACAATGCTGATTTCAATAAAAATGACGGAGTCATAATATTTTATAAAAAAATTAAACCTTGGATTACTGAAGGTCTTACAAGGTCCATTATCACAAGATATAAATTAAAAAACGCTATAAAAAAACAATATAAAATTTACAGTTATCAACTAAATAGTCTTTTAAAAAAATGTAAACATAACTACTATAAAAACATAATAACACAAAATAACATGAAAAAAGTATAACAAGTAATTTCTGAGGCAACAAATGAAAAATCTAAAAAAAGTTCAATAAGCTTAGATATGTACTATAATAATGGACAAACTTTCAATAGCAATAAAGAAATGGCAAATATTTCACACTAGTATAGGCACTCAAATTATGAGTTACACATAAAACAAATTGAAGCTGTACAAAATACTTTCCTTAGGATTTGTGCATACAAGCTAGATTAAGATGTTTAGAAACCCTGGTGTATGCACTCATATCTGAAAATGTGTGGGATCAAACGTGCAACAATATGGCATGCTTGATTTCTTAGATCACGACCTGTTTCGAATGATTGCTGAGTAGATGTCAACACCAAAGAGCAACTCCCCTAAGAAATTTATTCAGACAATGTTCAGTCCGCTCCGAAATCGTCAAAGATGTGGAAGAAGTAGATTCGGCAATTCGTATCTCCTGAAGTAATTGGGAGCACAAAGTTTGTGCTCAGTGAGAGATTGTGCAAGTAGGTAACCCAAAATTGTGAAAATCGTTGGAGACTATACATTTACCCAAAAATCAAACTATATATATCACGACCGAAACTTTTAGGACCTGGGGGTCTATTCTCTAATGTCGACCAAAATTTGTCAAAGTCGGCATTTGTCGATGAAAATTGTCACACAACTTGAAATTGTGGTATTCTCTATCGGTTCCGACATCCAAGTCGTATGAGACAAAAATTGTCGAAAAGCATGAGCTGGCAACACCGAACTAACGATTCTCGAATGTGTTCTGTACCTATGTGGTTTTAGTTTGTTTGAACACGGTAAGAAGTTTCGCTTTACAGTTTTACAACATTTTTATTTGATAATTTCAAATATAAGTACCTTAATTTAACCTGGTTGGTAGGTACTCATAAAAGTGTTTGATAACACCCGATGATCCTGTTCCACAAATTGTTCCGGGATATCAATCAACTCTCTAGCCAATTCCCTGGTTAATTGGATGTTTTGATGAACTTTCTATCAGATAAAAGTCTGAACGCATTACTATATATACCTTGCCTTTCTCGAGGCCGTTGATAGTTTTAAGAGTTCCTGAATTTTCAATCGCTATCAATAAAGCTGTCATTTCTAACCTATGAAATTGATAAAGAAAATGTGTCAAATATGTCATCTCCCATTCGACATAAAATTGTTGACTGCTCTAGACCACTCTACAATTTGTCTATTGAAAATTTTCGAATGCGACATTTGAGAATGATACATTGCGTTTTTCGATCGACAATGTAGAAATCTCTCATGCGACACAATATCAAAGAGTAGAGTACAATAATCTTTGACAATATGTCACCGTTTGAGAATAGACCCCCAGGCTTCGATTTGAACTCCAGAACAGTACTTCGAAAATGGAATATATTATGCGTCAACACATTCTAAGCTCTGTCGTTAATTCATTTGAAGTGCAAACAAAATCCTTAGAATTAGTTATGGAAAATTATTGGAGAAAAAGTCCCACTTATTGATTGCATAAACTTTTAAAATGTGTTATATTAGCAATTTCACTCACCTGCATTGGTTCGGCAAAAAATCGACAGCCTGTGACTGACCACACAACATACAAACACGATTCATTTCAATGAATACAAAACATTGGTAATTATAACTGAGTTTTGCAGAAATAACAATTCACAAATCATAACCTCAATCGGATTGAAATATATTCAAATTTTCCAATTGGTTGGAAGTTTCATAAGTATTCCGCATCAGTGTGCAGGTTGCCTAAGGTTGGCGAATGCATTTTGTAATGGCCAAACAGATCCAATTCGTTGAACTATGTCAATTTGTCACCATCTATTGTGAAAATTTTTAAGTAGGACGCGAAAATCTCTACTAAAATGTCTAAACAAAATCGAATCAGTGCATACACCAGGGTTTCTAGGCATCTTAAGCTAGATCTAAGAAGGGGAGAATATTCATACAACATTAGAGAACAGATGAACCTATTATCTTTAGAGAATAGAAGAATTATTATAGATGTATGTTTTTTAAACAAAATATTATCAGGCAGCATCAACTGTGAGGAGATTTTATCTTTAATTACTATTAATGCCAGTAGACAGACCAGAGTTAGTATTGAAATATTTAAAATACCGTTTCACTCCACAAATTATGGTTTTTTCTCTCCTCTCACCCGAATGCTCAGAAATGGAAATAAGTATCAACAGGTTGATGTCTTTAGCAGCTCCACAAATGCCATTAAAATTGAACTGAGTCGCATTATTTCCTGAAACACTTCCTTTCATGATTCTGTAGTATTATTTCATTTCATTATTATTATATACCTTTGTATTTTTATATGATATTTTACCACTATATTGTATTGTATTTTACCACTTTTGTAGACTTTACTATTATATTGTATTGTATTGTGTTTTATATTATTATTAGTATTAGTATTGTATTATGTATTAATTATCTTTAGTCTAGTTTAAGATTTTACAAAATGTCTTCTTTTTATACAACAAATTGTAATTGGGACTACCCGTTGAATAAAATAAAAATAAAAAATAAAAATAAATAAAATAAAAATAAAAATGATTGAAAAAATAAATATACACCACGATTCATCAAATAATACTCACATTAATAATAAATCTTTATTTTTAACTCCTGTTACAGAAAATGAAATATTCCTCCACATCAATTCAATAAAAAATGGTAGTGCACCTGGTTATGACGGAATCACCCCATTTTTATTAAAACTAACTTCAAAATACATTCTGCACCCTCCTAGTCATATTATTAACTTAATATTTAGTAATGGAAAATTCCCCAAACAATTTAAAAACTCTAATTTACAAAGCAGGTGACAAAAATAGAATATCAAATTATCGCCCAATTAGTTCGATTAACAATTTTGGAAAAATTACTGAAAAATGCCTAAAAACACGTTGAATAAACTTTCTAAATAGCAACAAAATATTAAGTGAATATCAGTACGGTTTCCGAGAAGGTAAAAACTCGTCAGATGCCATGTATGAGGTTATTAATGAAGTTTCAAACAATCTTGATGACAGTAAAAAATGTATCGCAGTATTCCTAGATGTGGCAAAGGCCTTTGACCCGGTACATCATGAAAAATTACTACAAGTATTAGAGCTGTATGAAATTCGTGGTACTGTGTTAAGTGAATTCGTGGTGCTGTGTTAAGTCTCTTTAAATATTATCTAAATGACCACTCACAGTATGTAAAAGTCAATAAAGGTCTAAGTGAACCGCAACTGGTGAGAGTGGGTGTGCCTCAGGGGACAGTTCTAGGGCCTCTACTCTTCACCATTTATATAAATTCTCTGTTAATACTTGACATAGATAGCAAAGTAGTGTCAAATGCTGATGACACTGTTGCCATATTTAGTGGATATGATTGGGAAGTTACTAAGGAAAGCGTTCAAGAAGGTATGAATGTCATAAAGATGTGGTTGGATGGGTATCAGCTGTCTTTAAATGCAGATAAAACCAATTATATAGCATTTACCATCACAGATATAAACAGACCTAATTTTCACAGCATTAATATTAAGGGCATTGGAAACATAAAAGAAGTTGAAAATACTAAATATTTAGGAATTATTTTGTGTGGGGAGCATTATATGACAATTCATTAAAAACCTTGTCTACAATTCAAAATTATATATTGAAAATAATTTACAAAAAAGGCAGACAATACTCAACCAGACTACTTTATGGAAGGGATATATACAAAATAAGATCGCTGTACTTTCATACATTGGTAACATTTATGCATAATATATTTCGTGGTACTGTGTTAAGTCACTTTAAAGATTATCTAAATGACCACTCACAATATGAAAAAGTCAATAAAGGTCTAAGTAAACCGCAACTGGTGAGAGTGGGTGTGCCTTAGGGGACAGTTCTAGGGCCTATACTCTTCACCATTTATATAAATTATCTGTTAATACTTGACGTTAATACTTGAAGTAGTATCATATGCTGATGACACACTGTTGCCATATTTAGTGGATATGATTGGGAAGTTACTAAGGAAAGCGTTCAAGAAGGTATGAATGTCATAAAGATGTGGTTGGGTGGGTATCAGCTGTCTTTAAATGCAGATAAAACCAATTATATAGCATTTACCATCACAGATATAAACGGACCTAATTTTCACAGCATTAATATTAAGGGCATTGGAAACATAAAAGAAGTTGAAAATATTGAATATTTAGGAATTATAGATAAAAATATAAAATGGAATTAACATGTAGTATATTTAACAAAATGAGTTAAAAAACTAATATACAAATTTGATCAGTTAAGGGACATCTTGAGTAAAAATATATTGATTTTGATATACAAATCCCTAGTGGAACCACTTTTAAGATATGGAATACTGGTTTGGGGAGCATTATATGACAATTCATTAAAAACCTTGTCTACAATTCAAAATTATATATTGAAAATAATTTACAAAAAAGGCAGACGATACTCAACCAGACTACTTTATGGAAGGGATATATGCAAAATAAGATCGCTGTACTTTCATACATTGGTAACATTTATGCATAAAAAAGAACATTTAAAAAATCATATCTTGCATAATATTGTGACTCTTAGTATAACAAACAAATTGCTGAAAGTACCCAACTCTAATAAAAATGTACATGCAAGATTTGCTTACCATCTAGCCTCAAATACTTACAATTTATTACTTTTAAGTATTAGGAATATTAGCAACTACAAAACATTTTCATTGCAATGTGAGACGTTTATAAATGACAACTATTTTCATTTATAAAACTAATTGATTAATTTACTTTATTATATATTTACAATTATAAAATTATTTAATATAGTATAGGAAAGATATTATCAAACTTGTTGAATAAAAAAAAACTATGTTAATTACGTTCTGCACAAATCAAGTGGAAACAATACCGGGTGACACAGGATATCGGGCACCCCTATAATTATGATTTTCCATTTCTACTAATTCTCGGAAGTTAACTAATTTTCGAGAGTTGAGATGAAAGATGACAGCGAAACACAGTTGACAAGATTCAGAAATGTTGTTTTCCACAGCTTACTAAGTTGAAAAATTATTCGAAATGCAAGGAAACTCATGAACTAGTTGTAGATTTTTGAATGTATACAATTTGTTATTGCACCGAAATACAAAAATGATATCTAATTTTTTTCCTGAATGTATGTTCTAAAGAGACATAGGGGTTCCATTTGAAAAAAAAAATTTTTTTTATCAAAATGTGATGTGACTGAATTGATTCATCAATAGATGACACAAAAAGTTATTTTTCAGAAAAAATTATGTTTGTCTATTATGTGCGACTCATTGTGAATATCCTTGACCAAATCTCATTTATCCACGAGGTAAAATAAAAAAACAATTTTAATTTTAATCGTTTAAAAAAAATTACATATGACATAAGGTTTTGGACTTGTTTTGACCTGTTGAACTTGAATATGTAACAATAAACTTGAACTTGAATATGAAAAAACAAAGTTGCTGGACTTTCCAGAAAACCCGGAAGTCCGCCATATTGGATTGTAATGTGATCAAATCCGAAATGGTTGCTTATATAACTGTACCAAATTTCAGAAAAATCCGTTCACGAATGCAGAAGTTACAGGGAGGCCCGATATCCTGTGTCATCCGGTATAGTATATGTATATCACCAGCGACGTGATTTTTCAACAAAATGTAATATTTTGCAAAACCGATTCTTAGAATATTAAGTTTATATTATATTAGGTATATTAAGAAACATATGTGAATTTGATGTTAAATTTAGTAAGAACTGTCGCTGATAAACAATGAATATGATATAGATTTTTTTTTTATAAATAGAGTAGAAATAAAAAAAAACAGTTTATTAGCGTGCTAACTGCTCTCGTTTGGCCAAGCATCATAACTTGAGCAGCTAGAAAAACTGACATATTGTTACCCCCGACAGCACCCAAGAACGTAACTAGGGGTGCTCTGAGATTGTATGGTTCATCGATCTCTTGCTATAGGATATTAAATCTCCACAGCAGCGAAATAGATGCAAAATGGCAAATTCAATATATCGTTCAATCAATTACCAGGGCGCTATGAATTCTATTATACTTTAAATACCTGCCAGAGTCAACAATGAAACAAATTCCGGTGGCAATCCTCCCGAGTACGGTAGGATTGTCAATTAACATAAACTAAAGACGGTCAATTAGTGAGACAGCCTGCTATCGTAGTGATAGGAATTATTAACATATATATTCTTTGTTAAACAAAAATACCCCATGACATAAATTAATCCAAAATAACAAATAATACATAACTTGATTTATCGTGTAAGTAACAGAACTGGAATATTTTACACTTGTGCGATTAAATTGCTTCCACAGCTAAAGCGTCTTTTCAGTATCAGATGAAATATTTACAACGAACCAAACAAAATCAATCAGGTATTTTGCTAACCTGATAAACTCAAACACAATGGGGGAAAATATGAAGGTGTCTTACTGACACAAGCAAATCAACAGGTATCAAAGGTTTGTACACAATGTTTCACTTCACCTCACTACTTAAACAAAACTTCTGCATTAATGCTTTCCGGAAAACTATTTTTCTGAAGGTCATGACTTGCAGAACAATAAAAAAAAAATGTTCTCGGACCGGAAAAATAAAAAAAAACTTGTTCTCGGAACGGAAGACAAAAGGGCTTGTTCTCGGACTGGAAGTAAAGAGCACCCGCTCCCGGACGGGAAGTAAAGAGAGTGATCCTAATAAAATCTCGGCTTTTATATCCACCGGATTTAAAAGAAATATCGTACAAAAACCGTATAAAGAAAGACCCTCTTTTTGTCTGATTGACATAGGAACTGGACCAAAAAGCAGCTTATCTTTTTGTCCCCTTATGAAAAAGCATACTATGTTTTTTGATAATATGAATTAACCTTTTTCTACCATCATAGTAAAAACAGTCAGAAAAATCCTTTAGTCTTTTTGTACGGTGCAAAAAGGCATTAGCACTTTCTTTTGCTGGGTTTTGTAATCGTTCCAGTAGCTTTGTATACTTACACTTATTTTTTAAACGGGCATGATTTTGTTGTCAGACCATAATTAATATTAAACCCCAAATAGGCAGGGACATACAAAAGTTACTTCAAATTTTTGGTTAGCCGTTCTTAGTAATTGGAGCATGGAAAAAATACTTCGTTACATTATTCCCTATTGACATTGTTATACACTTCTTTAAAATTTTGGTTCATTGTGCTCATAACATATAAAATGTCTAATCTGTTCTTACATTCAGCTATAATTGAATCTTAACATTCCGTTTTCGTATTTTTTTGTTGTCTGTTCTCATACACTTTCTTCAGAGTGTTTTTGTATATGTTGACAAATGATGTCCATTGTTCATTGATTGAATTTTGATTTAACCTGAAAATTTGGCTGAAATCTGCGTTTTTCCACAAATCCAAAAATTGCCTTTTAATATTTTTTGTGTAGATTATTTTCCAAGTAATATCTTTTTCTGCACATTTCCAAGACTTCAGAGCAAAATGATCTGATATGGAGGTTTTTATCACATCTGAAGTAGCATTTTTAGCGTTGGTTAAAATATTGTCTATACATGTCTTGGAATTGTGCATTATTCTTGTAAATACGTTTATAGTGTACCCGATTTTGTAAGAACTGATTAGTGAGCACAAGTCAGATTTGGATTTTGAATCACTTAAAAAAAATTATGTTAAAGATGCCTTCTATGACTATTGCTACAGACTTTTTCAATAATGTGTTCCAACTTTTGTATACAAATGCTGCCATCACCATTTGATGGTCTATACAGTGAAATAACTATTACTGTCTCCTTGTCTTTTAACTTTCACTGTACAACACTCAATATGACTCTTAATTGACATTTCTTCAATTCCTTTGATCTCTTCCTTTCCTCACATACAATGCTGAACCTCCATATCTATTCTCTTTTTTCCTACAGAAGCTAGATATTAGGTCATATAAGCCATGTGAGCCTAACTGACCTTTCATTTTCCAATTTTCTGTTATACACATTATTGTACAGTCCTTATAATTTTTCAGTAGTTCCTTAAGTTCATCAACTGCATTACCAATTGATTATATGTTCTGGTGTATAATGCTAATGTTTGGTTGTTTCCTCTGGTGTATAATGCTAATGTTTTGTTCCTTCCTCCTTGAGTTGGGCCAGAAATTCTTTATGTTTCGTGAAATCAAATCTTTCTATTCCAACGCCTTTGGGCCAAAATGACGGGGTCTACATTTCATCCTTTTTTTCAAATGGTGCTGTTATCACAAATCTTCTCCATATTCTCGGGTCAGACGGATTTTCTTTCACCCATAAGTCCTTTCTTCTCACTTTGATATTTAATTATCATTCATGGCAGGTGTTGTCCTCACCTATGAATTTGTAGCTTAGACACGTTTTTGACTCTGGAGTTTATCGAGGCAATAAATCCCGTCAAATTCTTCATGAGTGTTTCAACGCTGATAATACGAGAATTTTTCTCCATGTGAACCAGAAAACAGTTTTGATTGAAAGGTTCAATGGTGTTATATGTAAATTTGAATAACAATTTGAAACATCTCTTTTTTTCAACTAACCTCAACTTAAAAAATAAAATTTTTTTTTTTGTCATAGCGATTCAACATTGGATAATCCAGTATCATTGGCAAATATCTCCGAAACTATTGGTTATTGGACTTTAGTGCAATGGTAACTTTTAATCAGCAAGACTTCCCCTAAACAATATAAAAAATTCAGGCAATTCCCACGTAGATCACTTTTCCATTAGGTTTGAGCGGGGTATTTTAGAGTAGATTGATATTTGTCCTCTGGCACTTGTGATGAGATGTATTTTTCAATATGACAGTTCATGTTAGAAAATATCAAGTCCAGTAAACGCTCGGAGTTATTTTGAGTAGTGTTATGTTGCTTGAGTTAAAAAAACTCATGAAATGACCTAGATTAGCTAGCATTACATTATTTATGAGCTCACGTTCAATTTTATAATTGAAATCGCCAATTATTAATAAATTACTGCCATAGAGGTATTCTAAAAATTCAATTGATGTGGTTGTACATCTTCAAGATGCCCTTTTTTGTAATTGGACAATAGGTTGTAAGAGTATTTTTCCTCTACTACCAAACTTAGGCGCCTCTCACTAGTTTCGGATTTGCCTCGGGTGCCACCTTCAGTTATAGTGGAAAGGCTACTTTGCTCCGGGCAGTCTCAGTGAAGAAATGACACACTCCAGGGGTCAGTATAGTATTGACCAACACAACGGGGCCAGAAATGCAGACTTTAATTGCCTTGACAGGGTTTCGAACCTGGGTGCTGACTGCACAGTAAATACAATAAATAAAATACTTGACTCACAACTAGGACCAATATTTTATTCTACTCAAATAAAAATGAAATCACAATTTATACAGAGCGGCTGTCAGAAGCCTCAAACTATATACAGACCAAAGCAATGTATAGTAAAAGCGGGGAGGGTGTATTAAATTATACAGGTAGCACAACGACCAAAAGCACTTCCGGAGGGGCATTCAAGTAGCATTATCTTAGCTCAGAAGCGGGTTGCAAGCTGTTACTTTAAAAAACGGGATTGACGACAAAGCGGGTTGCGTGTAAGTTCAAAGCTCGGCCGTGATTACTTTAATGGTAGGCAGTTCGCACTCGTCCGCGGTTTGTTACAACAGTTCGCCACATAATTATCTGGTTTTTATATTTAACAGTACGCCACTGTCGAGGAGAAAGGTCACACGGACACTCTACTCCAGACAGAAAATATAATATTTTAACACAAGAAAAAAAAAAAGAATACGGGGCTACTGGGAATTTCAATTACAGGAGAAAGGTCACACGGACGCTCTACTCTAGACAGAACATATAATACAGTTCTAACGCAAGAAAAGAAAATGATACGGGGCTACTGGGGGGTTCAATTATAGTTACGTTACGCCACTGCCGAGGAGAAAGGTCACACGGACGCTCTACTCCAGACATAAAATATAATTCAATTCTAATGCAAGAAAAGAAAAGAATACTGGGCTCCGGGAAATTTTAATTTCAGTTACGTTACGCCACTGTCGAGGAGAAAGGTCACACGGACTCTCTACTCCAGACATATTGTTCCAAAGAAATAAAATAAAAGAATACTGGGCTACGGGGAATTTTAATTTCAGTTATGTCACACTGTCGAGGGGAAAGGTCACACGGACGCTCTATTCCAGACAGCAAATATTCTTCAATCAAAATAAAAGCCACAGAGAGTTCTTAATTACATAATAAAGCGCCAAGCTCGCGAGAATATTGAGAACATTTCAAACAACTATCAAAATATATCTGATTCAACTTCGGACTAACTACCTCTTCAAAATATATCGCTGACCGCTTTTAGCACTCTGGACGGAGTCAACACTACTACTCACACTTATTCGCGTGGTTACCGGTTGCTCACTTGTCGTTCGAATGCCGTTCTATATTGCTTCGGACTTCGGAGTGGCTTTCAGCTTGATTTCCCCTTCTACTGGTTGCTCCTGCGCGGACTGGTCTCGTGTGGATTTTTCAGCGATTCGGTTTGCCTTCAACCTTCAACTGCTTTCTCAGTCGGCCGGACTGCATCTGCCAAATTGATTCGTACTCCCGGCGGTTCTTTGTACGTTGCTTTGATTTTGTCGCGAGGCTAAACGGGGAGGGCCGACGCGCATCGTTCTCGTACTTTTATCGGATTCCGGCGCTGCGTCAACAGAGGCGTGATGCGTTGTTTTTATAAAGAAACGAATTCGGGGGTTTGATTAGATTTATTCCACGTATTCTAAACCAATATGAATGACGATTTTCGAATTATTATTAACGAGATAGATTTTTCAGTGCTTTTGGCTGTTCTGTAACACGGAAAATAAGTAACTTCGTTACAAGGTATGAGTCCTTGGCTTGGGTTTCTCTGTTTTCATTTGTAAAATGAGGTCAATGCACTAGTGATCTGATATACTTTGTTGGATACTGTTTCAAAATTTAAGGAATCATCAAAATTTAAAAATATGTCGTATTTTGACATATGGATTGATTGTAGCCATAGGAACACAATATATCAATGAAAGAGTGTTTCCGATTATTGTCCAAGTTGAAGTGAATATTAAAATCTCCATTTAGGATCACACGTTTCTCTAAGTTGAAAAGAGTATCTATGATAAGGTAATTTTATCCAAGAAGATTTCTAAGTTTCCTTTGAGAGGTCTATAACAAGTAACTATTGCGATGTTAAGATCAAGAAGTTCAACTTCTGAAAACTCCATTTTCACTGAGCAGTTTATTATGTCAGTTTTATTTACAAAGTTCAGGTTTGGTTTTCCTAATATTATACTAGCCCCTTTCTTTCGAGATTGGTATCACACTTTCAATTCATTTAGTGAAAATTAAACCAGTGAAATTACCGAAAATAGCGGGAGCAACTAACAAACGTTTAAACACTTTTCAAGCTTTTTACTCATGATATTACTCTAAAAATTAGTAGTTTATTTGGATATTTTACACAATTTTTCATATTTTTTATAAGATCTCCGTCTATACAGGGTGTTCCTGAAAATAGTTCCCTTCTCGTGCGGATAGAATTCGGTAATTTGAGTAAGTAATGCTCAATACATATATGGAAAAAATATTCTTGTAAATATTCAGTGAAACCTGCAGAAATTTCCAATAGCGGGCAACCCGCCAAAGCCGTAGATGAACCGGATGATAACGACCTTTCACATTTGATGTCGCCACAACTTTGAGAGGTCATTCACCTAATTATCTGGACGGATTTCTTCTGATTCACTTATTACCCTTGTTGAGTTTTTTAGGCTTATTGACAGGTGTTATTTTTATTATACAGAATGATTTCTGCAGTGCGAGTTATTTGGAAAAATAGTGTATGGGGCAATGTAAAGGAGCGCAATGGAAAGCAACTTTGGGTTAATTATTTCAGCTTTTTTTTTTCTAAATGCATCGGATGCATCATAAGTAAGAAAATGTAATTTAAAAAAGAGAAAAAACTTAGTTTAGCTTGTTGTAATGAAAGTATGGCTGGAAAAACACTTGGAAAATATCACAAAACTTTTACAAAAAATGTTCGAAATGTCCTCCATTCGTACACATACATGCTTTACGAGTAGCATATCGTGATATTCCCGAATGGAAAACGAAGCCATCGCGACAAAACTTTCGACTTATGGCTCGAGTTATGACGCGAATACTAACAACGCTTTTCTTCAACTAGTTCAAAGTTCAATTGGAACGGGCGAAGGGCCCACCTTGGCTTGACGGCAGTCGGCGTTGAATGATCATTTAGTGAGAGTTAACACTTTTTTATATAAATTTTAATTTTTAATTAGGTATTGGAAAAACGTATATAACTTTTTTGTTCTAAATGGTGTGTTCTACATGCCCCCTCAAGGAACGCATTATTTTCGGGGACTCCCTGTATAAAGAGCATCAGGTCGTTCAAACTTGTTTAACACGCTTTTATTAGCTTCACTTGTAACTAACAAACAATGTAAGTAATCAAATATTGGAAGTGAAGAGCACCCCAAACTTTTTTACATAAAAGAAAATTTTTTGGTCAATTACTTTATTCTTATTATTTTCTCCTCGTCACCTCGTATGGTCGGTTACCTTTCAATTATGAATCAAATAATTATTGTAAGTGAACTTTGAGAAACATAAAGAAAAATTGGTTGGTTAAACATTCTCCCGGGTCTCGACTGCTTGAAGGGGCCAAGGGTTGGCAGCTCGTACATGATTGGATTAGTCGTCGGATTGTTTTCTGGTCGTCGATTCTTCGTTGACTTCGTTTTCCGTGAATAAACCTAGGATATTAGCCATGCGAACAACAATAGTGCGGCCATGCTGATTATTGCTGATTATGGGATGCTTTTGCCTATCATACAATATAGCATATTGTAGCCTACCGCCTACTCGTAGGATGTCCTCATCCAGGAATGGATTAGGACTAGGCAGCTCATTTGCCTTGTCCAAACTTGATTTCATTTCCCAGCTGATTATTTCTTCTTGGAATTTGCGTACCGCATCGGCTCGTATTTCCGTGGTTGTGCTTTCTTCTCCTATTACAGCCTGATGCGGGATGTAATATTTTCCTTGATTAATTTGTGACAATGGTACTTTCTTCATATGTCCCAATTTGAGGTATTCGTCCATGAACTGGGAGTACTGCTGGTACAGTTCTCGGTTGCTAATGAATTTATTTTCGGGTTGTCAGAATCTTGCTATTGCTCTAGATTTCGAAGTTCCTGCATTTTTTTATAAAATTCTTCGCAAGTTTGATCTTCTGGACGGGGATGGGCGTCCGTTGAAACTTCCTCGATTTCCCAAAATTTCGTTGATTGCTTATCTTCGTCAATACGTGCAATCATGCTCTTAACTGACAAGTTTGTTTTGAGTGTTTTTTTTTTATCTGTCCTGAAAGAATCCAACCGAATTTGATGTTTTCAGACCTTCTAAAATGATTTTTCCGTATTCATCTGCTCCTAGGAGGATGTCAATAGGTCCGCTTTCGTTATAGGTAGGGTCTGCCAATATATTATTGTGCCATCTATCTATATCCATATTTGGCAAGGCTTGAATCGGAAGCGCTGTCGTAATTTTTGGTAGGATTAGTAGTTCCGAGTTGAGAATAAATGCTTGGAAACGTGGCTTGATCTGTGCTTTGATTTTCCATTTTGAAATTTTGTTTCGCTGTCACCAATTCCCGCTATTTCCGCTCGTATTTTTTGCCTTGGTAGGCCTAACTTTTGAGCCGCTTCTTCGGTGATGAGGGATATTTGAGAACCATGATCAATGATAACTCTGACATCCCAGTGACCGATTGGCTCGATACTAACGCTGTTGGTAGTAGGAATATTTTTTTTTGTGAATTGATCATATGATGTGTGCTTATATTCTAGTTTTGTCTCGTCTCGACGTCTCTATTATGTGTCTCCACATGCAAAATCGTATTATGTGGCATGTGGCACTTAATGCAAAAAAAAAATACTTAGCATTTTCAATCATAAATTATAATAGACTTAATTACAATAATCTTGAAATTGAGAACTCTACTGATCTCATAACAGAATGTGACAATATCAAGTATTTAGGTGTTACCATGGATAAACATCTTAAATGGGATCTACACATCAAATCAATCAAATCAAATATGCTTTAATATCGAAAGAATTAAATTCTCATTGACAAAGCTAGAAGAAGGTAATTATAAAATAGTTATAAGCATTTAAAATATAAAAGAGCATAATTATTTAAAATACAAAAAGAGTACAAACTGTATAAATACATATATGTGAAAAGTCACAATTACGCTAGTATCAATGAATAGTCCTAATCGCATACTAAAAAAATGTTGTATATAACATGTACACGTTGTATATGAACAGACATATATTTAAAGCTAAATTACAATTCGAAATCAAAACTTTAAATACTTAAAATACATTGTCATAAAATTCTTTCAAATTATAATATGCTCTATCCAGCAGTAACTCCTTGACAGCCATCCTGAATCTATTATGTGCCACCACAAATATGTGAAGGCAGGTGGTTAAACATTTTTTTAGCATTATAAATTATTGACCCCTTTACCAAGGGCATTAGTGAAAAAAGTCCGTAGACTCATATACAAAATGTACCATATCCGTAAAATCCTAAATAAAGAACAACTGATTATTGTGTATAGATCACTAGTAGAATCCCTTATATGATATGCAATATTAGTATGGGGTGGATCATATGAGAACACCCTTCATCCGCTGAATGTAGTCCAAAATTACATACTAAAAGTTATGTTCAATAAAGGTAAGCTCTTTTCAACCAGTTTATTATATAATGAAAACATTGTAAATGTCAGATATCTTTATTTCATAACAATTTCAACATTCTACTACAAAAATAGTCAACATCTCCAACAAATATCTCATTCTTATAACACACGGGCAAAACATAATGAACAAATAGCCATTCCAATGTTCAAAAACGACTCCACGCAAAGATTTGTTAATTATTTGGCACCAAAAGTTTTTAATATACTGCCTCTAGAAATAAAAACATCTATTCAATAAAAATTCTAAAAAATATATTTGTACAAACTACAATAAGTTTGAAGCTTTGTTATGAAATCCATTTGTACACTTAAAAGATACTCAACAAATTTTAGGTTAATTATTTATGTTACCGATTATCATTTACACATTGGAATATATTATAATTATAACACCAAACAAACACTTAAAACCAGATACTGGACCTATATCTCAAATTACAATAATCTATTTAACCGATACTTGCACATACAAGTGTTATACACTTAAGTGCAAAAGAAAAAATTAAATGCAACCTATTATTTCCATAGTTTTATACATATGTTATAACTGTATATCATGTGAGCAATTAAATATATTTTTTTGTATATTCTGCATCATTGCGTGCTACTGCATTTTTCCCTGAAATTGTGGTTAATGCAGCTTTTGCATAGATCATTTTCTTTTATCGCCCTTAAGCGTTCTTGGGGGGATAATTCTCGGAACTTGGGTCTGCTGCCTCGTAAATGGATGTACCTCTGACGTGGACGTACTCCTGGATTTTTGAGGGATTTCCTCGAAGTTTGAGGGTCTGCTGCCTCTTTGGGGGGGCCGGGGTCCCTCTTAGGGGATCTGCTGCCTCGTAGATAGATGTACCTCTGCTATGGAGGTACTCCTGGTTTTGAGAGAGATTACCCCGTAGTTTGAGGGCTCTGCTACTTCTTGTTTCGATGTATCTCCGCTGTGGATGTACTCCTGGATTTGAGAGATTACCCCGTAGTTTGAGGGCTCTGCTACTTCTTGGATGTGGATGGCTGCATGCCGTTTCGATTTTTGGGACAGGCCGGAATGTTGTGTGGTCTTCTTCACCAAAGATCACTGTTTTTTGCTCGAAGGACCATGTTAAAGGGAGTTTGTGTCGTCCCTTTAGGATTGTAAGCGGCAATATGGGATTGCCCTGTTGTGGCTAATGGTATAGTGCCCTGTTAGGTCAATGAAATGAAAATCACCATAGTATGGTTGATAATAATTTTTATTCATTCAGTGCTGGGTTTATATATCTTCGATGAATGAAAAGAACGTGATGTTATTGTACTCTCCAAACGTGTATCAGGTTATCATAACAAGGTCAAAGTTATTTGTAACGTGATATCATAATAAGATGAAATATAAAGAAAAATTGGAATTTTTCATATTGTTGGTTAAACAACTGGACCGGGCAAAGAGCGCACCTTGGCTTGACAACAGTCGTCATTGAAAGATCATTTTGTGCCAGTTATCACTTTTTTATATAAATTTTGATTTTTAATTTGGTATTGGAAAAACGTATATAACTTTTTTGTTCTAAATGGTGTATTCTACATGTCCCCTCAAGGAACGCATTCTTTTTGGGGATCCCTGTATAAAGATCATCAGGTCGTTTCAACTTTTTTTAACACGCTTTTATTAGCTTCACTTGTAACTAACAATGTAATCAAATCTTGGAAGTAAAGAGCACCCCACGCTTTTTTACATAAAATATATTTTTTTATCAATGACTTTATTCTTATTATTTTCAACTTTTCAGTCCTTATTTCCCTATATGCATGTTTTTTTAGTTTTTTCAAACTATAGTTTTTGACCTCCAACGATTGTTCCAACTATTTTTGTATTTTTTTCATCTTGTGTATGAACTGAATTCTACAATGAAAAGTATTTTCTTGAGATAATACCGTAATATGAATGAAGATACCATAACAAATTTCACAGAACAAAAGTATTCACAAACATCCAGAACACACTCTTCTATAAAGTAACATTAAGTTGCCTACATGACATTTCATATTAAAGAGGATCATTTTTAGTTGTTTCTATATATACCTGCTGTAGGATCTCAGTCAATTCCCTTTTGAATTACAATTTGCTTATAGTGCAATAAAGAGCATTTAATATTATTATTGGTGATTTATAGTTATCACTGCATTGAAAATATTTCAGTTTTTGAATTTTGGTGGAGGTATAAATCCTCTTTTTCAAGTCAGTGGTTAAATTTAGTTCAGTTTTGATTTTTCATTGCCAGTAGGCTCATTTTAAACTAAATTTCTTTTGTGGTTTCAGTAAGAGATGCTTATTGTTTTGAGATGAGGTGAATGCCAAAACAACCATAATGTAAATTTTAGTTAAACATGGAAATTGATAATAATTAGTCATTGTAATATTATTCCTAAATATTTCATAAATTTTGGGGAATATTAAAAAAATATTTGCTTCCCATACTTTTACGAATAAACTTAATAATGTTTCTTTCAGTTGTAGTTTGGCAATACAATTATCCAAAGTGAGAAAAAGTGTTTTGATTATTTCAACGGACCCTGCTCATAACATATCAGATGCTTTTGACCAGAAATTCACCAAAGTTCCAACATTGGTCAAGGGGTTCACCAACTTGTATGCGATGGAAATCGATCCCAATGTAGGATTCAATGAACTGCCTGATGAATATTTTGATGGAGAGCCAGATGCTATGAGAATGGGCAAAGGTTATTATATGTTGTTTGTAAGGTTAGATTTGAAAACAATTTTTTTTCGAACTTCCCCCACTTTGGTAGCTTATTATTTTTGACTATTTTGTCTCCTAGGGCTTAATTTCTCAATTCTCCCGTAAGTATAGACATTTATGTACCCCTGCCCCTCTGCAATTTAAACATGTGTTACAATCATCCAAATAATTTTTGTAAAAGATAATCTGTCAAGGGACACATAATTCAAATAAATCCACATAATGAGATAGTATAGTGGAGAAGCCTTATACTTTGTTTAGCTCTATTGAAAGTCTGATATAGTAATTCAAACTTTGATATCTATGCAACTTTCAGGTTCCTTGCTTTGTTAATATCCTTGAAAATAATTTAGATGATCAAAATGACAAATATCTTGACTAAACACAGGAACTTTTGTCAGGGATTAACACAGAGCCTGAAGTATTGCTATGGGAAGCCAAAATATCTATGGTGTTTAGTTGAAAAAATCATCACTTGAGAGCAGTGATGCCACTTTTTCCTCCTAATGCATACATTTTTCTATAATCACTTGATGACATGGATCAAGATGTCTAGAAACCCTGGTGTATGCACTGATATCTAAAAATGTGTGGGATCAAACGTGCGACAGATATGGGTTGCTTGATTTCTTAGACGATGAGTATTTTCGAATGACTGCTGAGTAGATGACAACAGCAAAGAGCAACTCGCCTACGAAATTTGTTCGGTCAATCATCAATACGCTCCGAACCGAATTTTATTATTCGATCCTCTGTGTCGCTGTCGAATGAATTCGTCAGTTAGTTTGCCAAAATTTTAGGTTAGATTTCCCAAGTTAGATTTCACAGAAATGTCTGCCTAGAGTTTGCTTATTGTTTGCTCTAGCGTGTTTAATCGTGGTGTTAGAAAATCGAGTATCCCGTTTTTATTGTGAATTATACATTGACTATTGATTCGGTACATTTTGTGAACTTGGTATATGAGAATGGACATCTAATTAACAAAATGAAGTTCTATTTTGTGAAAATATGGGAATGACCTATTTTATGTAAGTATCCATAAAATATACTGTACTAAATAGAACAATACAATTTAAATGTATAAATGATATATAATTTCTAAGGCACTTCATCAATTTTCAAATTTTTTTCAGGCTCACTCTTTGGAGACATGACACTTGGATGAAAGCTTCAGGAAGAGATTTGAGAGACAAAAATTGTGTCAGCAGTGTGCACTTTAGGGAGAAAGATAAGTTTGTGGTAAAGAATAAAATCAGATTGAGACCTATTTAACCCTATTTAACAAAAATCCAAACAATTCAGAGGAGTTTCAGGTTAGTTGATGAAGAGGAATAGGAGAAGTTTGATTTAGCTTAGAGAGCAGAGAACATATATAGAAAAAATTTGTGTTAATTTTTTTGGGTGGGTTATTTATTTATCTTTGAATAATATAGGTATTCAGACTCGTTTGTCAGACCATTAGACATACAGACTCATATCAATGTCTATGTAGATTCATTGTGATAAATTACTTAGGTATACATTGTGCAGATTTCATGCCAAAGTTTCTATAAATGCACAGCTAGTTACTTTGATTACATTTTTTAAAACCCTTGTATTCATTTCAGAAAACAGCAGGAATGAAAACATTCGAACCGTTGAAAATCAGAATGAAAGTGATATCAGTTTGGTTCAATTTCACTCAGCTGGAAGAAACCTGCTTTCAGAAATTTACTACGAAAACAAGGAAAATATTGTAACATGACCAATGGATAAAATTTCTTCTTCACTGGAGAGGTAAGATATTGAATTGAATTATTATGTCAGAATTTCACTACAAAAAACAGTCATGAAAAAAATATTTTTGAACAAAAATGCTTATTTTAAGTCTAAATGAATCTCGATTCTTTGTAAGCATAACACGTGAGAACGGCTGGACCGATTTGGCTATGTTTTTTAAATGTTCGTAATAACCCGAGGATGGTTGATACGGAAAGAAAAATTGGAAAATTTGGGTATATGAGAAATGGGGGTTCCGTTAGTTTTCAAGTTAGGGTCATAAAAATTGGTATTCGAGGTCATTATTACACATAAAGGAATAAGTGTTTCATTGTTTCCAGAAATTCAACCCCTAAAGGGGTGAGGGAGATATAAAATTTCTACTGAGGGTTCTGTTAGTATTCAAGTTAGGGTTGAATTGTTGCAAATAAATAAATCGAGATGAACCTTATTTAAAAATTCCCGAATGTAATCTTGTTTTTTTTTTAAATTATTCCCATTCAGATGTTACACTCTGAAATTCAAAATCTCTTGCCCTACATTTGATGTTCTGTATTTTGTGAATATTATTACTTGCTATAGTGATTTTAGATCTCCATCAAGCACAATTACTTTGGAATTAATTACAGAGTCCGCAAATTTTGATTTTTCCATTAGTTCTGGATTGAAACGAAAACTTCCAGGCATGATATATTAAGCGATAATGGAGGTTTCAAAGGAGCAGTGAAAAATTCAAGAAGTGATATCAAAAAGATGCATAACTACGGGTTGGTATTAACAGAAAAATGAAAATGACTCATATTTAGTTTAGTTGAAGTAAAAGTATTCATTTTAAAATGACCAAGCTATTTGTGTATTGTCTTGTCTGTTTGTAAGGCCATTATGTTGAATGATAAATTAACATTCAACTGTAATTCAAAATATATCAATATCAGATATGTTGATAAAACAGTCATAAATACAGTGAGTTTCAAAAAGTTTGCAAACTTTTTTTATTATCCATTTATCAGAAAATTTTATTCTTGATAAAAATTGGTGCATTGCGGAAAACTGGTATTTGAACTGTCAAAATTCTAAATTTCCAAAAGGAGAACAAAAAATAAGAATATTGCAGGAGTAAACTACCCTTATTTTCGACATTATCAAAAAAGTTTATTTAGAAAGGTTGTTTAGAATTAGAAACAATCTTCAGATTTTTTCTATGGGGGTACCTTAAGGAAAAGGTGTATGCTCGAAGACCATTTCAAAATATCGATGAAAATGTTATTAAAAAGTGTTGTGCCAGTATACCGAAATCTTAAAAAAAAATGCCATTAAAGAATTTTGTGCATGAACAATAAAATGGTTGGCGATGGAAAGAAGATATGTAGAAATTTAAGGATTCAGTGATTGATTATTCAGGTTTCTGAACGTTTTTGTAATTTGGATTTTCTTTATGTTTCATACATAAATTAGGACTATCCTGTAAGGTAACACTATGATTAAAGTTATCGTAAACTTGCAGATTTGTATTATTTAATTGTTCACCATTAATTATTTAATTTATTCAATTATTTTATTTCATTAAATCATACTGATTTTTAGTATGGGCATTCATGCAGAGTAAAATATCAAATTTGCACAAAAAATTAATCAAACTATTTTCAACAAACGTCGATATTCTAGTACAAATAATTTTGAATTGAAATATTACAGTAATATGAGGGAGGCCCCTAAGATGTATATGAGAACTATTTATGAGTTTAGAACCATAAAAAATGGGAAAACAATTGCTGTGTAGGCGGCTGTTATTTCAAATCTGTATATTGTTTCTAATTCTAAACAACTTTTCTAACTAAACTTTTTAGATAATGTCAAAAATAAGGGTGGTTTAGTCTTGATCGAAATTTCTATTTTTTGTTCTGCCCTGTACACCGTTTGGAAATTTCGAATTTTGACAACTTACATGAAAGTTTTCCGCAATGTACCAATTTTTAACAGGAATAAAATTTTCTGACAAATGGATAATAAAAAAGTTTCCCATATGGTGCAAACTCACTGTATTTAACTGCCAAACTTCAAAATAATCTAAATGAATGTGAACTCCTCTCTACGATCCTTTGGAAATTCTGAAACTTGAAGAAAGCCCAAAAATGGTATAAACATTAATTTAATATATAAAAATCTGATTTTTTGCAACTAGAATTACAATTACAATGATATTACAATGCATTTTCCAAGACCAGATAAGTCTTGATTTGTTGAAAATATAAACAGGATGTTCATAAAATCAGATGTGGAATCATCTGCGACTGAAAGATAAACTTTAGTCACTATCTT
Source organism: Gonioctena quinquepunctata (assembly GCA_018342105.1). NCBI lineage: Eukaryota > Metazoa > Arthropoda > Insecta > Coleoptera > Chrysomelidae > Gonioctena > Gonioctena quinquepunctata. The sequence continues at coordinate 45,775 of JAFIRS010003598.1, read as the reverse complement.
CCATCGTCAAGATAACCTCTTGTGGGGTATTCATGTTGAAAAGGGAAACATTCTCAATTGAATATTGATAGAAATATTTTTCTGTGAATTGAAAAATCCACGATTAAAATGAAGTTATTTTTGTGAATGTCTAACAGAAACAACTACTTCCCCGGCTAAAGCCACGCTGGACATTGAACTACATCTGATAGATATTCTGAAAAGGCTCTAACTCAAAAGAAAAAATCTGAAATTGAAAATTTGCATTTCCATTCAGATAGTTATTTGATTTTCTATTCCAGTCTTAATTAAGAACTCATAAAGATGAATGAGTACTCTCTTTTGGAAAACATTCTTCTTTGCCTCATTCATCTTTATGAGTTCTTAATTAAGACTGGAATAGAAAATCAAATAACTATCTGAATGGAAATGCAAATTTTCAATTTCAGATTTTTTCTTTTGAGTTAGAGCCTTTTCAGAATATCTATCAGATGTAGTTCAATGTCCAGCATGGATTTAGCCGGGGAAGTAGTTGTTTTCTGTTAGACATTCACAAAAAATAACTTCATTTTAATCGTGGATTTTTCAATTCACAGAAAAATCTTTCTATCAATATTCAATTGAGAATGTTTCCCTTTTCAACAGATAAGTCTATAAATAAATTCCTTTCTCTAAATTTCAGTTTTTAAAAATATAATTAAACTATGACATTTATCATGTTAATCCACATTCAATCCATTGGTTGCAAACACCTGTATGTGCTATAAGATTGAGTATGGAGAATAGAATGGCAAGTAAAAGTTAGCAGAGATTTTGAATGTATGTAACTTTGTTTGAATGGAAATGTTACAGTTTGAGTGGAAATGTTATACATTCAATTACTTGAAATTCAGTCAGAAGTACAGTCCAACATTAAATTATAAATATTGAACTGGAATATTGAATTTAGCTATAATTGTTCGAGATAGAGAGGTATTAGAGGATATTTTTTAATGCTTCCTGGTTGCTGAAAATGTATGTTATACATTGTTTCTTAAATATGTTAAATTTGTTAATATTTCTGATATTTGCAGGCAATAAATTGTAGTATTTAGGTGCTAAGTAGTCAATAAATTTTAAGTTGAGCGTTTTGTTGCTCTGTGAAACTTTCAATAGTTTTTTGGTGTTCGATCTGGTGCAGTATTGATGATCAACAAATTTTCTTAAATTCTGTGATTTATAAAAATAAGTCCATGACAAATGGATATAAAGACAACTCATATCACAGATACTCTCGTTGTATATATATATATATATATATATATATATATATATATATATATATATAAAATAAATTGGTGGGATATAATCTGTTTTTGTTGAAGATTATTTTCAAGATTCAATTCATATTACCTGTATTGGTTTTGTGTTGCTTTTGTATGTTCCACCCCATGCTATGACATCATACGTGATAAGTGATTCTAACAATGTTTTATAGATGGTAATTATTAATTTAGTGCTCAAAAACTCTTGTAAAATGTAAAACATTCTAATTAATTTGCGAATTTTTTGGATCAGATAGTCTACATGGTCGGTCCATTAAAGATTTTGATCAATTATTAACCCTAGATACTTTGTTTCAGATACTGATGTGATTTCAAATTGTGTTTTTTTCTATTAATATTTTATTATAGGTCTGTTGGCCTGTGTTAATAAGAAGGCTATGTAATTTGTCTTGTTTATATTCAATGATAGTTTAAAGGTTTTCTGTTCAGTTTTTCACTTCCTTCATACCGTCTTTTCCTTTTTTTTGGCTGCCTACAATAGTTTTTTTTTTTCAATATTAATCTTAAGGTCCCAGGATTGTACCTTGCGGAACTCCGATCTTTATTTTTTGGGGTAAACTGCTATTTTCAGTAATTCTTACAAATTGTTCTCTGTTCGAAAGGTAATTACTGAATATTTCCAGTACAGTAGCCCTGTCTAAAGTTTTTCATGGGGTACTGTCCAATACTTTCGCCAAGTCTATAAAAAAACTATTGTTGTTAAGATTATTTGTTATTTCTGATGTTAGTCTGTATATTGCACCTGTTGTGCTTTTTCCTTCTGTAAAATCCTTTTCAGATAAAAAGTTATTAGATTTCAATTTTTTTTATACAATTTTGGAAAAGTTATTTATTAGGCTAATTGGATGGTAATTTTCAATTTTGTTGTTTTGTCCAGATTTATGTATTGGGGTTATTATTGATTGTTTAAAGTAGGATGGAATTTATCCAGAGGTAAAAATAAGATAGATGGTGTGGGTTATTGGTTTTGCTATGTGAGAATGGGTAAGCTGGATAATTTCAGCTTTAATTCCGTCTTGATGATTTTTTAGACTATCAATTTGTTCAATCACTTCATTTTCATTCACTGGTTTTAGAAACATTAATTAATTTGAGTAGGTATTTATGGGACACTGGTTTTGTATATAGTCAATTGTTGCAGTATTTAGCCATTTCGATATTGTTACTAAAATTGTGACCATTTTCATCTATTATATTGATAGTTATTTTTTTTTTACTCTTTTTATTTATGGCATCTGCCATTATTTTAAACATTTTTCAATTGTTTGTTTTGTTGTTATCTATTTCCTGTTTATAATAATTAAATTTTTGTTTTTTTATCAATTTGTTGACCTAGTTACGATGATGTTTATATTCTGCTTCTAGTTCATGACTATGATTTTTAAAGTTCTCTCTTAAGTTTGTCTCTTTGTTTAATGGAAGTAATCAGACCCTCTGAAATCCAATCTTTAATTTTCTCGTGCTTGCGATTTTTTATTATGTGTTTTGTTGTACATGATTTAATGATTTTATTAAAACAAAACAAAAATTTGTATCTGAATAAACACACTTACATTGGATAACTTCTTGCCAACTTACTGTTGAGATCTTTTGTTTTAGTTTATTGTAATCTATGTATTCGTTTGGTTCATTGTTTTGGTAACTAGAATTGTTTTTGTTTATATTTATCATTACTGGCAGATGATCAGTTATATCAGTATCTAATCTGAAGGATTTCAAGTTCAGTGAATTTATTTTTAATTTTTGTCCGACAAAGATGTGATCGAGACATGCTAACAGACAAGTTGGGGATATTATATATGGAGCAAACCCATGCTGTCCCATTAAAAAGAGGTACTCATTTACGTGATTGTTAGTATTCTCCCTCAATGTTTATATCCCCTGTGAATATTTCGATGCTCTTATTCAAGTGACTTTCAAAATATTTAAAAAAATCTAAATTAAATAAATTTTTTTTGACTGGTGGTGGAGGCTTATATACAGCTGTGATACCAAAAGAAATCTATTTTATAAAGATAATTCTACTGATTGTAGTTTGGCTAGATGTAAATTTAATATGAATTACTTCTTTATAAATATAACCACTCCATCATTTTTGTTAATGACTGCATTATTATAAAAGATATTATAGCCAGGATTATTCTATAGTTCGGTTAATAGAATGAGAAGTTGGTCGAAATATTAAGATGTATTAAATTTCAAATTTTGTCTTCTAATACCACTCTATGTTTGAGTGAGTTTTCGTCTTCAGGTTGAAATATTCAGACGAAAAATCAATCTTAGTTTTCAAAATATTCAAGTGATGCAGGTATGATGAACATTTAGGATCTGATGTTGTATGATTTGAGTTATATCAGGGTTCAATATTTCTGATAATCCTTACCAACTCTGAAATTCAGCTTCATTGTAAATCTCGACTCTATATGATTTTATCTAGTCCTCAAGATTTCTTCGATTTTTGTGTCATATAGTTAGTAATTTCTATTAATTCTTTTGATTTCCGTAGCTATGGGATAAAAGACAAATTATCATGAATTAAAAAAAAATTGGTTCTGAAAGGTTAATATAAAAGACCAATTTTAAAAGAGTTTTCATAACTTTTTTATGTTTTTGAGTTGTACGATTATTCTTGCAAACCCATTTTATTTTCAGATCAAGGAAATTAAAACCTTGTGGGTACAGTTTATTCAGGAGAAGGGGCGAGGAGGAAAGACGATAGATCAGGAGAAAAACAGGAAGATGTGAAACAACTTCGCAAGGGAGGGTGGGGGATAGAGGGTAGCAGTGAGAAAAACAATAAAATACTTAAAATGAAACCAATTGAAATTACCGACTGTTAATAGGATTTTTGAATATACATTTGTAATTCAGATTCTCTATTCTTTCATTACTCTGTTATTGAACTACAATGAAACAGAAAGCACAATTCCTCAAATATTTTAACTTTAAGATATGACTGAAATTATGATATGGAGTTCCTTCTTTTCACATCTGATTTTATAAACATCCTGTTCATATTTTTAAACAAATCAATCATTTTCAGTTGTTAACTTTATCTAGATTTCAAATATATATTATTCAAAGGAATAGGGGATTAATCATGTTTTGGATATAATCCACCAAAAGAAACTGTCATGGTGTCCAAAAATATGAAATATTCAATATGTGAGAAAACATTATTTTTATTCTATCCCATTAAAAAAATGGTTTCAGAAAAAAGTTGTGATTAATATTCAAATACTAAATACATTTTTACAGACTTTCTGAAAAACTAAGTGTGAAATACAATTTTATAATGATGTCTCAAATGAATTATATGAGGTTTGGGCTCTCTACAGATTTTCTCAAAATTTTTAATGTGTCTCAGGTAAAATAAATTCAAAATGAATTCAAAAAACCATGTGCACTACCCTTTTATTATTTCTATTGAATTCTGATACAAATCACATTGAAATATGTATGTAGTTGTATTATATATGTAATAGATTAATATTATTTATGTTTCTTGGGTTCAATAAAAATTATTTATGACCTGATCACTATATTGATTCTTATCCCAAAAATATATGTGCAACATTATCCAAGGGGTCATAGTTAGGGAGGTGATGGGTATTTTTCATGCAGATGTCGCTAATTTTTCAAATAAAAAATTACTATATGGTAGCTCTAATAAATTATTAGTTTATGTGAAAAATATTATAATATGGTTGTTCGTGTTTCACTGAATTTCATTTCCTCTCCTTCCTATCTATTGAATGGTAAAATATGTGCATAAGTATGATTAACTTTGGTGAACATTTCAAAGAAGTTGTGCTGCACTTGAATTCTGATCAGTTCAATTCTAGTGCATTATAAAAGGTTGTGCATATATGTCTTAAAAAAATTCCCCCAATAAAGACAAAATGTAATTTTTCCACATCTCTGTCTAGCTCTAGCATAGCCTGCAAAGTTTTTTTCTGAGCAAAATCATTCATTATGACTGAAAAACAGCACATCAACATTTTGAAAAAGGTCTATGAGGGATTCTTCGCATGAGTATTGCCTAGACCATAGGTGTTCAAGAATTTTGTTGGCTCATGCTAGCCTTTCCTGAAACTGGTTCTGGAATCCAATGGTTGTCTTGAAGTGCCCCCCTATACAAGGCAAAAAATTCGAATTAATAGACTTTTTTCATTTCATTGAATTACTGATCATTAGAAAAAATGATAATGTAATACTATTTAAATGGGTGTGTTCCAATAATATATAACTAATGTGTGTTGTCTGGGAATACAGAGAAAACGTTTTGAAAAAACACTCATAGATATTCTTGGTGAAAAATATGTTAAAACTGTATTGAATATGATGTCATCAACATAGTTGAAAATACGGTTTTTCTCATCTTTAATAGAATATAATCAATATGAGGTGCTTTTTGCTGGCTAATATTTCAATAATTTTTTCCACGGTATTTTCGTATTTTTGCCTGCTAAACACCCTTCTGAAACCCAAACCTGGCACTCTCAATTACATTCAGATATGATGACAAATAATTTTTGATTTCATTCATTTATTTTGAAGGATCAATGAGGTTTGAGTTATGTTTGTATTCATAACCTCGAGAAGTTGGAAGATACATCGGTATTGGTGTCCAGGATCCTATGCCTTTGAACGTTAAATTTGAGTTAATGGCCGTCAGTCATTACTTTTAAACTGGAAAAAAATACCTTTATTGACAGTGGAAAGGTCGTCGTATCTCCTTAAGTAATTGGGAGCTCAGTGAAAAAATGAGCAAGTAGGTACCCCAAAATTGTGAAAATCGTTGGAGACTATAAATTTACCCAAAAATCAAACTATATATATTTCACAACCGAAACTTTTGGGGCCAGTAGTTAGAAAATGGTCTATAATGATGAAACAGTGGAAACACACCTATGTCGTTAATTCAGTTGAATTGTAAACACAACCCCAGAATTCGTTATGGAAAATTATTGGACAAAAACTCTCCCATATTGCTTTTATAAACTTTTAAAATATGTTATTAGTAATTTCACTTACCTGCATTGGGGCGGCAATAAATCGATAGCCTGTGACTGACCACACAACATACAAACACAATTCATTTCAATGAATACACAAAAATGGTATTTAAAGCTGAGTGAATGGTCAAATAGTTTTGTAGAAATCAATAATTCTCAAACTTCAATCTGTTTTGAAAATGAAATATAAGTATGGAAGAGCTTTTGTGCTAATCATCAAATCGTAGGCTCAATAGGTTTGACAAGCATTAAAAAATTTCAATTGGTTGAAAGTTTCAAGTGACATGTCTGTATTCCGCATCAGTGTGCAGGTAGCCTAAGGTTGGCAGATTCATTTTGTAATGGGGAAACAGACCCAATGCGTTGAACTATGTCAATTTTGACACCATCTATTGTGAAAAATTTGATGCAGGTCGCCGGAGCCACAGGTGGTGTCAACATAAAAGTCTAAACAAAAGCGAATCAGTGCAAACACCAGGGTTTCTAGGCATCTTAACATGGATGAGCATGAATTAACTTAATTTTAACATGTATAGGTCAACCAATATACCTACTTTGTATCTTATATGTAATTTGAAGACTGAAAGTAAGCCTTCAACAATCATTCCTGATCCTGTAAGGCATATTAGGCCTATATTCAGATATAGTAAATCCTTGATTACTCTCGTTTCGGACGTCCATTGTCTTAATGGATTTATAAGGTTTTCACGACGTTTCGAATGCTTGTATCTGCAATCGTCTTCAGGTGAATACTGTATTCAGTATCCATTCCCATAACTCGATTAAAACACCTGCCTTGTTTATACATATTTTAAAAATAATTGGGGTAGCATATTTATGTTTTTAGATATTGAGGGGTATCAATACCACCAAAAAACGCCATTTTTTTCTGGGATAAATTATTGCATTAACTCAATGAACATTTTACATTACATCAATGCTTCAAGTTTTAGACAGGCTTTCTGTTGAAGATGGGTTGTTTTATTTCTCAACTTTGTTAATCTATATGATACTTTCTGATGAAGCTCCTTTGCATTTCGATCAAGAAGAAACAATGTGTATGTTTAAAGAAACAACTATGCTGGAACTACGAATCATTTCTATAGAGGCTTGTTAGAGTATGAACACAAACACAAAAAAGTTGAAAAACCTACTAGTTGAATATGTTACATCAATGTGTATGAGAGTGATTATTAGTCATAATTTTATGAGGGTTATAAATCAGATATCACTTGAATTAATTAAAATGTTAATATTTTTGTAAAACAGTTGTAATTGTTCAACAAGTTTAACCAAAATTATTTCATACATGACAATTATGCTTGATATTACTTAATTGTGTTATACGTAACTATCAGTTCTGAATTGTAACATCTTGAATGTGTGTATATTAGGTTGCCTATTTGAATAAATGATTTCGATTGTATCCTTTTAATTAGTTTCAACTAAAAGCAAGTTGAATACGTACATTGATAGAGTAATATTTCAATCTTCTTGAAACTTTACAGGTTAGCAAGTCTGATGGTCACTTATATACTGGTTGCTATTGACGATGCGCATTTCTATGAGTGTATAGATCGGCGAGCGATGAAGTCCTCCATATATTGAATTTGTTTATTCAAATAGAATGCCTAATATACATCTTCTAAGTGCTACAGTTGCAGAATTATTATTCTGATATATGTAACATTATAAACAATATCAACTAATACTAGAAAGAAATGATAAATACAAACTAATTGCATTTTGAAGAAATATAACACTATCGCCAAGTTATTAATCTACTAATGAAAGAATCATGTCTCATTCATATAATTCTCAATGAATTGAAATTTAAAATGTAAAATTAATTGGGTAAGTTAGATTGTTTGATTTCTCCAGGAAGGTTATTATATTCTATTAAGCCCTTATGCAATAAATAATTTATTGTTCTAATATAATTGGTTCTTTACTCTGGTGGGATTTGATTTTGATACAGAATAAAATCATTAAAATAAGGGGAAGCATCACCAGATACAATTACAAAAAGAATACAATTGAGAAATAACACGATTTCTCTTTAACAGAGATCTATTCCAAGGCGTAAAACATTGAGGTTGTTTAGGTAAATCTATTACATCTCAAACATTTATCTATTTTGTAATTTTTATAAGGCCGAGATACTATTCCCATCCAGCAATTCAAATATATTTGCACAATAATCAAAATGGTGTTGCAATGGTTCAGAATATTAAGTTTCTACTAACTCTTGTTAAGAATAGCTTTTTCATGATTTTATTGTACCAATATTGAAAGGGTATTTCAACTCTCAAGAGTATTGATTAATCCTAGATATTTAATTTTCGATCATTGAAATTAATAGTAAGCATATTTTTGTCAATCCAATTGTATTTATATATGAGTCCTTGTTAATATTGAGTTTGAACTTATCAATGTCAAGAAAGTGGGTTAAATTTCTGGAGTTGAAATAATTTTTTTTTATCAACTGCTTTAAGTAGGTTGAAGTCACTTGCAGTCATAAACATATCACCAGCAAATATATTGAGTAATTCACAGTCTTGGGTAAGATTACCATCAATGTATCGAATAAATAGGAGAGATCCCAAAATGCTACTTTCTGGGACTTCTCATGCAAACCTCCTTTTAAAACAAGAAACATTTTCAATTTTTATTTATTGTTCTCTGTTTAATAGAAAACTATTGAATCATTCAAGTGTAGCCCGTTATACCTTAGTATTCCAGTTTGTTTTACTAGAAGAGGGATATTGCAACTGTATACTCCTAATTTCCAGCTGGGCAGTGTTAACTTTAGAACCGGTACAAACTTAGCGGCCATTTTTATCTGGTGGCCAATGACTCATAAGATCTTTTGTACCTTACCCTTAATCTATTCAAGTCCCGGGATTCCTTGAGAAGTGGGAGCTAAGTTCCTGATATCTGAGGGCGTTAGTGAAACCCCTTCGAAGAACTTGTTCTGCAAAACAGTGCTTGGCAAATGCAAAGCAGGTGTTCTGCAGTTTCAGCGAAGTTCTCGCAGTAATGATACAGTTCACTGTTTGATCTATTAATTTTTTTGAGGTAATACCTCAGAGGACAATGTCCAGTGAGCAGTCCCGTTATTAGTTTCAAGTCTTTCTTGTCCAACTCGAGAAGCTGTTAAGCTTTCTTTGGCGATTGGTTCAGTAGCCTTTTTTTTTCTCTTTGTCCTGGAACATTATTACAGTGGGTTTTTGTTCAATCAGCTTCCCAGCGCCGACACTCTTCCTTAATGTGGGCTTTAGAGATACCACAGAAGGGTTCTGGGCCAGGAAATTGAGTGTTTGCCCCTTCCTTGATGATGCAGTCTTTTTCCTCGTTGCCTTTGATTCCCTTGTGACATAGCACCCTCATCAGAGTGATTATTCACAGCCAGATTACTCTCGTTTCGGACGTCGATCGTCTTAGTGGATTTGAAAGATTTTCACGATGTTTAGATTGCTTGTGTCTGCAATCGTCTTCAGGAGAATTCTGACAAGTTTAGGTGCTACTTACCTATTTATATGTCTGTCGGTGCAGTGGTGCGTGTAATATCGCCACGTGCAGTGATGCGTGTGATTTCATATGCACACACGTATGCAACGACGAGGAGTTACTGGATGCCGAATTAAAGCATATCAGAGAGTACCTTCACCGAGAAGCTCCTAGGAGAAGTATTGAAACAACTCCAGAGAACGAAGACAACTGAAAAGCAACAACAAAGCACACTGATCTGCCTCCGTACATCAGAGGTGTCTCCGAGAAGATCAGTAGGATCAGAAAGGAGTTCAACATCAAGAGCTGCTTCCAATCCGGCAGTACTTTACGTAGTTTTCTTACCAAGACCAAAACTGACAACATAAATGAAAGTATTGTAGTTTCATGTGAATGCGGAGATTCCTACATCGGAGAGACAAAGGGACCGTTATCGGTAAGATTGGATGAGCACAAGAAATGGACTCAACGCGAGAAACGTCAAAATCGGGAATTGCTGACTACGCCTGGATTGAGCACCATCGAATTCTATGGGACGCGCAAGTGCTCTACATAGAGAGGAGCATTGGTTCAAACGAAAGTTCAAAGAGGCCGCCTACATCGAAGCCCATAACGCCTTTAGTCAACCAAGCGCTGAGATCAAGAACATTTGAAAACCGCTCATTGTCCTCTCTGGCGATCTGCAAAGGCGCGAAATCACACGCATCACTGCACATGGCGAAATTACACGCACCACTGCACCGACAGACATATAAATAGGTAAATAGCACCTAAACTTGTCAGTATTCAACTGAACGATTGCAGATACAAGCAATCAAAATGTCGTGAAAATCTTTCAAGTCCACTAAAATGGATGTCCAAAACGAGAGTAATCAAGTTACCACATCGTCTACAACCTTCAAACAAATATTTACAGCCAGTTGTCTTAAGAAAAGTCCCAAGTAAGTGTAGACTCACAAGTCACTGTGGAGCTTTTAGTACTGCTTGCTGTCTGATAGGATATAGATTTTTGCCCCCCTGGAGCCTCTTGCAAGGCATTCTCGGGAGCAAATTTCTATAGCATGGATTTTTGCTTGGAAAATGGTTGAGGCTTTGCATAGGGGTTTTGAGAGCCTAAAACTAGGACCTGTTACCACTCCGGCACATTCGTCCATCTTGGATCCATCAGTATACCAAACTGATGCATTACTTTCTTGTCGAGGCCTGTTCGTTGTGCATACAGGGTGTTAGTGAATAAGTGCGACAAACTTCAGGGGGTGATTCTGCATAAAAAAATAATGACAGTTTGCTATATAACTTTTGTCCGCAAATTTTTCCGAGATACGGGGTTTTAAAGTTTTTCTTATAATCTGACTATTTATTTATTGCTCTGAAACCGGTCAAGATATGCAAATGAAATTTGGTGAGTTTTAAGAGGTAGTTATTGCGCATTTTTCGACATGCAATTAAGAATTTTATGTTCATAATTGGTGCGCATACGGGTAATGATCTCTATTTTTTTAAAGAGAAAAATGGTACGCCACTGATATATTTGAAATTAAACATTAATTTTTAATTCCTCGTTCAATTTGTAACAAAAAATCTCTCTTGCCTTTTTTTCGTATGGGGCGCCGTTTTTATTAAAAAAAATTAAACATCTTAACGCGTATTTGTCATTACTTTAATACATTATCTAGTAGCGATGCTAGTAGGCTACTGTCAACATTCTGTTAAATACGAATATTTCAACGAAATGTCAAATTAGCGTTTCTTCATTTTTAAGCTTTTAGGTTGGTATAACATTAATGATAATAAGTAATTAATTTTTCTTTTATCGAAAAGAATGGAAAATTATACAAATGCGGAATTGTCAGATATGCATTTTGTCTATGGTCGAAGTAATGGAAATGGTCGGCAAGCTCGACGATTGTATGCTGAGTTGTATCCAGGACGTAGGGTACCCCATCACATTATTTGCTCGCCTTCACCAACGTTTGCGCGAATATGGTACATTTAAGAAACAAACGGCTGACTGCGGGCGCCCTCGAGAAGTACGAACTGTGCAATTAGAAGAAGCAGTTCTTGAGTTAATTGCGGAGTCACCTGAAACAAGTACTCAAAAAATTGCCAACATACTGAATGTAAGCAACTTCACTGTATTTAAAATTCTCAAAGAACAGCAATTGTATCCGTTTCATATTCAACATGTGCAAGCTCTACTACCTAGAGACTTTTTTCCGCGCCTAGTTTTTGCCATTGGATTCTTAATGAAATCGCTCAAATTCCTAAATTTTTAAATGGCGTTTTGTTTACTGACGAGGCTAATCCCCTATGGGCTGAGGATGGAATCTTTGAAGCCCATTTTCAGCATCAGTTTTCAGTAAATGTATGGATTGGGGTACTTGATGATCATTTTGATGATGATCGGTCCATATTTCCTCCCACAACGACTAACAGGCGACTCTTACCTTAATTTCCTACAGGAAGAGTTACCTGTTCTTCTTGAAGAAATTCCTCTACAGCTGAGACAACACTTCGGGCTCATGCATGATGGTGCACCAGTTCATTTTAGCATTATTGTACGTAATCACTTAGATACAGTATATCCAAATCGTTGGATAGGTAGGAGGGGTACGGAACATGGGCCTGCTCGATCTCCGGATTTAAATCCTCTAGATTTTTGCATTCGGGGTTTTCTTAAGTCATTAGTTTATTCCACTCCCGTCGAAAATGTTGAAGACCTGAGAAATCGAATTATAGCCGGCTGTGAGACAATAAGAAATACACCAGGAATATTTGCGCGAATACGACAATTAATGAGGCGAAGAGTTGAATCTTGTATCACGACTGAGGGAGGTCATTTTGAACATTTGTTGTAGCTTTGCGCCTATTTATTTATTAGTGTTATTTTCTGTTATTGTTCTTGTTTAACGTTATTGTATTAGATATCAATCAATCAATCAATCAATTTATTAGTTAAAAAAGTGTTCAATTACAACACAGGAACCTACATTGTAACATACTAACTTAGGTAACACGTCAGATGAGCTTAAAAAAGACAGACACCAATCTACATAACATTAAAACTAGGCTGTCAGAAACAAAAAGCAGTATTTGTACACAGAAAAATAGTATTTGTAAACGGAACAGTATGCACAAGTTACAATTAATAACACACACTATACTTAACAAGACATGTTAAAAGCAACTATTTTTAAAACAATCGGTGAGAAAATTTCATTTCTGTAGAAATTCGTCAACGGAGTAGTGTGCTTTCAGCACAAGATGGTTTTTCAGCTTAGCTTTAAAGGAATATAAGCTAGGGGCAGATTTGATATTGTCGTCAAGAGCATTATAGAGTCTGACACCAATCGATCCTGGATGATTCTGCGACACTGATAGTCTAGCGAATGGTTGTTGTAGTTTATATTTATTTCTAGTACTATAGTCATGAGAGTGTCCACAAGTAGGAATATTAGTAATATTCCTTCTCACATAGACAATGCAGTGGTATATAAACAAACATGGTAGAGTCATTATACCAATTTTAACAAAAAGTGGTTTGCAATGTTCTCTCGGGCGTACCGCCATCATTAACCTTACTGCTTTTTTTTGAATGGCGAATATTTCTTGTGCCTTGGATGTGGCACCCCAATGAATTATTTCATAGCACATAAATGACTGAATAAGACTAAAATATACCAGTTTCGAGACTTCAAGAGAGAGTGTGTTTTTCAATTGACGGAGTAGAAATATATGTTTACTGAGCTTGAGTTTTATATACTCAATATGATTGCTCCAGGTGAGTTTAGAATCAATATTGATTCCTAGAAATCTTGTGTCAGAGACTTGTCGAATTGATGTATTGTTCAGCTTCACTAGGTGGTGCTATCTATTGAAGAATTTTTTGTGACAAAATTAATCATTTGAGTTTTGGTTATATTGAGAACTAGTCCATTCAAATCACACCACTCGGAGAGTTGATTTGTAGCATTCTGCGCATTACAAAGCATAGTGGGAATACTATCAGCTGATATAACGAGATTGGTATCATCTGCATATACAATCGATAGAGAAGCAGCAGAGCAATAAGTCGGAAGGTCATTAATAAAACAAATAAACAGCAGGGGCCCGAGTACTGATCCCTGTGGTACGCCTGTCGAGATATATCGAATATCTGAGAAGGTATCGTTCAGATATACTCTTTGGCTACGACCTTCAAGGTAAGTTACGATCCAATTCAGTGCTGGTCCCCTTACACCATAAAGTTCCAATTTATATAATAACAGATCATGGTCAACAAGATCAAAAGCCTTACTCATATAAAAAAACAGTGCCAACGTGTTGTGTTTGCTGTCAAGAGCATCAGTTACATGCTTTAATAGCACATCAATGGCAGTGCCAGTGGATTTGTTTTGTCTAAATCCGTTCTGACTTGAGCTAAATAGGTTGAGATTTTCAAAATATTTGTATAGTCGTACATAGTAGCAGTACTCACCTACCTTTGCAAACTGACTCAGAAGGGCAATAGGACGGTAATTACCACAGTCTTGACGAGAACCCTTGCCTTTATAAATTGGTAGAATTTTTAAGACATACGGGAACACGCCTACCTGAAAGCTGTGGTTGACAATGTGACTCAGCGGTTCTGAGATAATATCAGCAATAGTCAATAGTATATGCCCTGGTATCTCATCGACACCTGCAGATCTTTTTCGACTGACTTTTTTTATGGTTTCTTCAATTTCATACTTTGTTGTTGGTGAAAGGTATATGCTGTTGGCCTTGGATTTCATATGTTTGATGTTGCTTGATGAGGGTTTAATGCGACCAGAACTAATACTAGAGAAATGATTGCTAAATAGGTTACACAATTCATGACTGTTGCTAATGCAGGATCCCATACTATCAGTTAAACTGATAGCATCACCTGCAGATCTGTTCTGATGTTCCTTAATTATATTCCAACATTCCTTTACTTTGTTGTCCGCCACAGCTATTCTACGGTCATTTGAGGTTCGTTTGGCAAGGTTTAATTTTATTTGATAAATTTGCTTAAGCTCAAAAAATTTTTTATGGTAAAATTCACTTTGATTTGATTTATCTAAAACTGACATTTCATTTAGCATTCTACTTAATTCTTTTACTTCCTCAGGCACCCATTTTGATTTATTTTTCTTATTACTGCATGACACTTTTCGTTTAGGAAACGCCGCATTGAAAAGTGACATAAATTGGTCATAAAAATACCCAAACTTCATATTAACATCAGATGTGCGAAAAAGCTCAGACCAATCGACTGCTGAGAGTGAGACTCTGAATCTTTCAACATTATTCTTACTAAAGCACCTTTTCATTAGATTTGCATTCTTGTTGTGAAAAGAGTAATGGAAGGTAGCTATCTGAAATGTGTGGTCCGACAGGAAGGTATATTTGATCTCAGTGTGTAATGAAGCTACATTAGAAAAAATATTATCAATACAAGTCGCAGAATCACCCGCAATACGAGTAGGTTTATTTATTTGTGGTTTTAAATTGAACTGTTCTAGCAGGTTCAAGAAATTCGATCGAAGGTTACTGGGCTTCAACAGGTCTATGTTGAAATCTCCGCAGACAATTATATCAATATCGACGAAAACTCTATACAAATAATCAATAGTTGTTTCAAATGCCTCTAGGAAATTATTCAAATTACTTTGCGGTGCCCTGTAGACTGATAAAATAATAAGTGATGTATTAGATGTCTTGAGGCATGCAGCACATATTTCAAAGTCTTTTTCAATACTAGTTTTAATTAATATTTCTTCAATATCAAGAGAAATATCAGCAAAAATACACACCCCTCCTCTAACGAATTCAGATCTGCAAAAGGTAGAAATGAGCTTATAATTGGACAACCTGAAACTTTCACAATTTGTTAATTTGAACCAGCTTTCACTAATACAGAGTATATTCGGGGAGTAGTCGTTTAAAACATTTCATTTAGTTCTAGTTTCTTACCACTATAAGCCCCTGAACGTTAAAGTGCATAACATTAAGGGTAAATTCATCACATGATTGCATACTTTCCTCGTTACTTCCAACTCGTTGACTAATTCCAGGTTTTCTCACATCAACCTCTACTTTTCTACCTGAATCAGGCTCCTCAGGTGAAAAAAAAGTTGAATGTATGCTCCTTTGGGGTATAGTGAGATAACTAGAGTTTTGAGAATTCACAGTATTTCTTAGTTGACAATCTTCATTGATAGTTACTTCGTCACTAATATTATTCATACTATGTGGGTGACATATTACTGTCACCTCCGCCTCGAAATAACTGTAAACATTTATTTGTATGGTCACTAGAAATAGTTACCGTCTTCAGAACGACATCAGATTTGATATTCTTTATGAAATGTTCTGCTCTTTGACAAATTTCACGTTTATTTCCCACTTGCTTAAAATCAGTTAAAAACAAAATTGAACTATTTCTATTATGTGACTTGAAATTAAATAGAATTTTCATAATTTTCTCATTGATAATATGGTCCTTGCTAGAATTACACTCGGAGATCAGGATAACATTTGTATATTTACTAGCTGGTAATATATCTCTCATGGCCGATCGTAGGGTATGATTATTGCTAACATTATTGGTATTAAACATCATTATGACAACGTCCTTTGAGCCGAAAGCAATTGTGTCATTGAAAATGTTTCTACTCATTTCACTTAGTTCCATTTTTGGTTTTATGATTTCGTGAGCGCAGTATTCAGAAGTGTCTATTACTAAATCTAGTACTCATGCAAAATTCTTACCATACTTGTCCCCTATAACAAGGATTCTTTTTTGTTGATTACTGCTTGATGGACTCCCAATTTTGGCATTATCCTGGGCATTGAGATACTCATCTTCTAGTCTTGTCGAGGTTCAGTAGGCCATCTTCAGGCAGGGTAACATTTTTATAGGGTGAGGGATTTACATTTTCGTTAAGACTTTCATCTATCACTTCAACAGTGAACCCATTGCAAAGGTTGGATGTTTTTCCTACTTTTTCAACGCTTTTGCTGTTGTTTTTATTTTGGTGCTGATATTTTCTGATTTTTTTTTTAGCAGTTTGCTTAATGATATAACTCTTTTTCTTTGGAGCTCCCATAACCCTTTTTATCGTATCTTTAATATCTGCAAAATCCTTTTTCAGTCTTTCCAGTTGATCTTCAAATTTTTTGGTTTTACAGTCTTTTGAACAAATAATGTGGTGTAATTCCTCTTGAGGCTCTGTGATTCTTTGATCTAGTTGTACATCCGGTGAAGAGAACTGGATATCACTGGTGTCTTGACCGAGATCATGACATGTAGAATCCTGACTTATTTCCTGGGAAGGAATCTTAACATTACTATGTACTGCTATTACATCTGTTGAGGAGGCCTGTATATCACGGGAGACTTGACTGGCCTCCTGATATGCAGTATTCACAATATTATTTAACACATTTATCTCAGGTGTGGAGTCTTGAGCAGTTTCCTGAACTGCATCATTTACAGTTTCATCTACTCCAACTATCAAGTTTTCCTTCTGTTTTCTATTTTTTCCTCTCTCTATTTTTCTTGAGTTCTCCAGTTCTTCAGCCACTCTTGTTCTCATGTCGCTAGCCATTTTGCTATTTAACGTATTAGCTTCATCAAGTTCATATTTCATAGCCATGTTTCTTTTTTCCAAGTCTTCAGCTTTCTCAAAATGCCTTTGATTCTGTTGCCTAACAGTTGTTAATTCCTTATTTAGTTGTGTGATTAGTTCCTTCTGCTCTTTGATCTTACCTTCAAATTGACTTTCTACATCTATCACATCCTCCATGAAACTCTGCGATTTTCTGAGTTCCCTATTTAGGAACATATTTTTGGCTTCTAAATCATCTTTCAGTGCTTTAATTTAATTTTCCATTTTCCTAATCACATCATCTTTATCATTCACAAGTTCATCCAGTAATGAGCATTTTTTATTGGAGTCATTTTGCTCACATTTTTCGGAACAATATATTTTTACTCCTCCTAATTTTTTGAAATAAGTTTTCCTTTCCAAACAGGTTGGGTGATGGACACTATAACACATAATACACACCAAGTCCCCACATTTCTTATTTTTACAACACATAAATCTGCCATCATCTGTCATGGTTCAGTTTATTTATAAGTTTAGTCTGCTTCCTGGCCTGGATTGAAGATAGTTCTTGATAATGTATTAAAGAAATGAAAAATGCGCGTTAAGATGTTTTATTTTTTCGCATAAAAACGGCGCCTTATACGAAAAAAAGGCAAGAGAGATTTTTTGTCACAAATTGAAATAAGAATTCAAAAATTTGAAATATCTCAGTGGCGTACCATTTTTTTCTTTAAACAAATGCTTAATTGCATGTCAAAAAATGCGCAATAACTACCTCTTAAAAACCACCAAATTTCATTTGCATATCTCGACCGGTTTCAGAGCAATAAATAAATAGTCAGTTTTTAAGAAAAACTTTAACACCCCGTATCTCGGAAAACGAAGCATTTGCTGATAAAAGTTATATAGCAAACTGTCTTTATTTTTTCATGCAGAATCACCCCCTGAAGTTTGTCGCACTTAAGATAAGATAAGATTTTTATTGACCTTCAAAGTTTACAATAATGTTTATGAGACAAGTTCACAACATGATTGTGTAGGTACGTAAAACTATAGCTAAAAGAGAATAATACTAGCACCCAAAATAGTGTATATATGTACATGTGTATATAGTGTAAAGAAAATAAAAGATTTTATGTAAGCTAGCATATCCATATTGTATATATACTAAAAAAAGAATTATAAAGCCATATATATCATAATTATATATAAAGTAAAAATAAAAAAAAGAGCATGTATATTTTAACTAAAACTAAACTATGAAGTAAGCTGATAGAACAGGCATATTATATCCATTCATGAGAAAAACCGTCTTCGATATTATAGAGTGGGTGTACAAGTAGCGATTTTTTCAAATAGTGTTTCAATTTTTTAGTAGACTAGGTCTTCCAGTCCACTGGAATACGGTTATACAATTTGATTGGCAAATATTCTGTCTGCTTCATTGTTTTGGTGAAGTTCATTCGAGGCAGTCTATATAGATCTTTGTTTCGAGTATTGTACTGGTGGGTTTCAAGCCCTGTAATATTCTTATTTTTGTGTATCCATAGGATCGCTTCTATGATATATATACATGGAATTGTCAAGATTTGCATTTGAATAAATAAGGGTTTTGCATGTTCCCTCGGACCCGCCTTAGCCATAGTTCTAAATTTTTTTTTGGCTTATCAGTAGTTGTTGGCATTTGAGCTTGTGCCCCATAGTAACACCCATAAATTAAATGACAGTGAACCAACCGTAGTACACCGTCTTCAGTACCTCTACTGATACCATCTCTCTGAGATTTCTTAATAAAAATTGGCTTTTTGATAACTTTTTCTGCATTTCCTGAATATGTTCTTTCCAGTTTAAGTCCGGATCTATCTGAAAACCTAGTATCTTTACTGACGAGTCACCTACAGTATCTCTGTTTTTTGTGAAAGTGATTTCTTTGGTTTTATTTTTGTTTAAGGATAATATGTTTGCGTTGAAATAGGTTTCAGCTCGTGACAGTGTCTCACCTGACATTCTATCTATTTCTTCTAAGTTTCTGTCTCTAATTAAAAAGGTCGAATCATCTGCATACATGAAGACATCTGCAGTATCTAGGAATGTTGGCAAGTCATTTAGATAAATTATGAACAACAGTGGCCCCAGTACTGAACCCTGCGGTACACCATGTTTAATTTGTGTTGTATTAGAGACTAAGTTATTGTGATATATATATATATATATATATATATATATATATATATATATATATATATATATATATTGTTGCCTATCTGTCAAAAATGTTTCGATGAGACGAAGAGCTGGTCCACGTATTCCATGTTTATAGAGCTTTGTCAATAGATTTCTGTGTGAGACACTGTCGAAGGCCTTCGATAGATCACACAGGATAGCACGTGTGTGTATCCCCACATCAAGATTTTTTGCTATTTGGTGAACCATTTCAGTCACAGCTTGTGAAGTTGATCTAAGAGATCGAAAACTATATTACTGGTCATTAAGGTATTTTCCCTTTTCCAAGAAGTTTGTTATCCTGTCCTTGACAATCACTTCAATTATTTTTGATATTATTGGGGTAATTGTTATAAATCTATAATTATCGCAGTCATTTATATCACCTTTCTCCAAAATTGGGGTTGCTCTACATAGTTTGAGGTGTGCTGGAAATTCCCCCTTCTCCATGCAGGTATTAACTAAGTGTGTCTGCTTAAGATTTCCGGAATAAATTTGATTATTTTTGAACTTATGTTGTACACATCCATACTTGAGCTATCTTCAGAGCTTTTATCACACTTGTTATTTCCTGTTCATTTGCTGGGCTCAGGAATACTGAGTCTTTGGCGCTGATTTTCACAAGTTCATCTCAAGATACACCTGTGGGGGGTATTTGTTTGATAATATTGTCAATCATAGTCGAGCTGAATTCATTGAAATCGTTTGCAGTAAGGTAGGTATTGTGGTTGATACTGTTTCCTGACTTCCCTTGTGTTTCGTTAACAATTTTCCAGACTGTTTTTGCAGTATTCCTACTGTTTGTAATAACATTGTCGTACATACACTTTTTTGCTCTCTTCACATTTTCTCTGTATTTTTTTTTAATTGTATGATAGGTATATTTTGTTTCATAATTTCCTGTCTTCGTGTATTGATGTTTTTTTTTTGTCTTACGTCCTCCCTCATTATGTTAAGATCCTCTGTGTACCACTTGGGCTTTCCAGTTTTTTTTTAATGTTTTTTAGCGGGAAGGCAAGTTCTGTGGCATATGTGATATTTTCACACAGGAGTGTGTTTGGATCGTCAGTTTGGTAGTAGTTGGTCCAGTCTATTGCTCAAATTCGGCACTGCCCATTCCACTTATATGTCTAATTTATTTGGTTATATTCTTATCCTGGTTCTGACTATTTTTTATTTTGAGATAAACTGACCATAGTGGTCAGAAATATCTTCTTTTGCAATCCCAAATTTTCTAACATTATTGAAATTAATGCATATGTTGTCAATACATGTGAAGGAATGTTGGGTAACCCGTGTTGGTTCACAGATCAGAGTTTCAAAATTATAAGAGAGGAGGGTATTATTGAGACTGTTTTTTTCTTTACTGTCTTTGAGGAAGTTAACGTTGAAATCTCCTAGCACAACAATGTTTGTGTATTTTCCAATGAGAAATTCTATCAATTTGTCTAAAGAATTTAGAAATATATCAAAACTTCCCCGGTTCGATCTATAGGTTGTTACTATAACCGTACTATGAATAAGTATAGCCGTGAATTCTGCATCTTATTTCAGTACAGAAATGACTTACTTTGAGTTCCTGAGCAAATAGATTTTCTTTCACAAAAATTGCTACTCCTCCATGTTTAAATTTCTGCCTGCAGAAATAATTTACCAATTTGTAATTCCCTATACCAGTTGTTCACTCGTCAACCATGTTTCACTAAAACACGCCACTTGGTACGGATTTTCTGATAGAAATATAGACAAGTCATCTAATTTGTTGCCGAGACACTGCACATTGAGATGAAAAATACTCAGGTTTGAGTCCCGTGGTCTGGTGTTGTCGCCTTGTTCCAGGTTTACTTTTGATGAGGTGTCTTTTGATGCTTCAGAGTGTACGCAGATATGATGATGTAGATGGGATGTTTTCAGTTGACTTTATAAAAAATACTTTGGTTGGTGGGTATGTGTTTCTTCTACTTTTTGTTGATCATCCAGGAAGTGTTGCCCTAGTTCAAAATTGAAACGATTGTACAATATTTTTTTGGGCCAGAAGTTTGGTTTGTATACCATTTCTTTGGGATGTGGTTCCACTCCAATCATGAATGACTGGTTATCCTTCCGTATGTTTTGCGTTTTCAGTTTTTTTATGCATACATTGTCTGTTTTTGTATTTTCTTTGATGAACTTCTCTACGTTTTCCTCAGTAACTGAGTCTGGCACCCGTGAAACAAACAGCCATATCTTTTTGTCTTTACTTTCTTTTTTTACGTGAAAATCTTTATTTCCGTCGCCTCTTCCTATGTTATTCCTTCTTTTCCTTCTTGAAACTAATTTGAATTTTCAGTATTTTTGGAGCAATCTGGTCCACTTTGAAGGTAGTATCACCCTGTAGTAGAGTATTTCCAGCATTAGAGTTGTTTTTAGGTACCTCTGATTCATTGATAAGCTTCTGTTTTTGCTCCGTTTGTTCAGCTGTCTTTTTTCGGTGGGTCCTCTTTTTGTTTGGAGTTTATTTTTATTTTGTTTGGGGTTATTCACTAACACCCTGTATATGGTGGTTGTTTATAACCACTTCAAGTTATGCCTAGCTGGCATAATATCTGATGGTTTGACCTGGATTCTAGGGGAATATTTTCCAGAATCTTCAGATGTCCTATCATATTTTCAGCTTTCAAGTTTGATGTCTTGTGCAGTCTGAAGGCTCTCATTTCCTCTCCCTTCATTACACATAAGTGCAGTGGCAGAAGATTCTGCATTACCTCTAATGCTGAAGTGGGGCATGTGAATATTGCCCCTGTGCTTCCCAGACAGGCTAATCGCTGCACTTTTTGCAGCTTGATTTGTGCTGAGTGCTGTTGCGTTTTTGGTTAACATAGGTAATGGGGGGTTTGATGATTGTTTGATATGACCAGTATATAATTTTTGACTTCAAATCCCATGTCTTGCCAAAGTCTCTGCAGCAAGTCCAAGAATGTTATTGATATGACTTCCATGTTAGTCTTTGGTCGATTATAACGCCCCAGTATATGACTTCCTTGGAAAAAATTTGCTTAGTTCCATTCAGGGTTGGGGCTTTCAGTTCGTGCTTTCGCCTCCTTGTTAATGGAACCAGCACTGTTTCGCTAGGATTTACATTCAGTCCCTCTTTTGCACACCAGCCTCTGATTATGTTCAGAGCTGTCTGCATGCGATTGGATATTATCCCGTCATGTTTACCCCTAATAGTGATGACCAAGTCATCAGCGTAACTTTGAGTCGAAATTCCAGTCATGTAGCTTTACTATCAGATTATCTACGGTCCATGACCACAGAAAAGGCGATAAGACCCTACCTTGGGGGCAACCTTTTCCCGCTATAATTCTGACCGTTTCTTGTCCGAGAGCAGCTACAATGATTCTGCCTCTCCGAGTACCTTCAGTACAGCTCCTGGTTTGATGTCCTTGATGGTGCTTTTCAGCCACAGTGTGGTGGAGTCATCAGCACACATAACGGCCACCTAGCCTGGTCTGTTGGGCAAGCTGTGGAAATAAGGCTTTGTGGAAAGCTTTTTTCCCGACTCGATGATTTTATTCAGGATTGTCTCTCTTACAGGTTCAACCGATTTCAGCCTGGCCTCCTCTGCAGGTAGGTCTTGTTTTATGAGGCATTTAAACCTCTTTCTGGCAGCGCCGCTGAGCCTGATCCTATTCTTTCCTATCGATTTGAGGGCTTTTGAGGATTTAAGCAAGGCAGCATCATTTCCAGGAATTCCTGTAGGTTGCTACCTGTATCCATAAGGATTTCGTTGGGAAGTTTTCCTCACCCTGTTTTTTTGTTAAAGTCCATTTTTGGTACCACGAGACGCTAGAGAAAAACAGTCACCTGCCACAGAGCTCCCTGCATCAGCGGTGCAATGTGCCGAGTTTACCCATTATTCCACAGTCCGAACTTGCGTCCATGTAGTAAGTAACAAGCTAAGCAATGAGACAATGGCCAAAAGCAACCAACCCCGCCGTCGAGAAATAAATTAAATCGAAAAAAATTCTAATTTTTCAACGAATCAAATGGCGGAGGATTTGTAATGGCAATTGGCATTCAATTTGACAGAAAATAGCTTCCAATAATAAACCAACAGGTGATTTATTTGCAGGCTGTCAAAGGGGTATACTTGTCAATATTTCTAAAAAAATAAAAAAAACAACCTCTAAAATGTTTAGAAAAGTTGACTTTTGGTATATGTGTTGCCGAAAGGCTTTCTAATGATATACCAAGAGTTGAATGATTTGCAGCCAGTCGAAGAGCTAGTTTACCCAAGTTGTTTTTTGGTACATGTACTACTGAAAGGCTATATAATATTATACCAAGACCTTCAAAACGGCGGTTTATAATTGTTGAGATTTCTAAAAACGCGAGATATTGATTTTTGGTATATGTGTTGCTGAAAGGCTTCCTTGATATACCAAGAGATGAATGATTTGTGTCGAAGTGGTAGTTTATATAAGTTGAGGTTTCGAAAACCATCCTCATAAATGTGAAGCCACGTTGATTTTTGGTACATGTGTTACTGAAAGGCTATATAATATAGCAAGGCATGTCGAGATTTCTAAAAATATTGGAAAATCATTCTAAAAAAGATTTTGCAATTTATTTTTGTTATACGTGCAGCTGAAAGGTATTCTTATTATATGTTATGTCTTTGGGTTCTTCTTTTCGATTTTTCCTGATTGTACCACAAGCATAAATATTTTCCTTAAAAAAATCACCTAACAAAGGATAGTTGTAAAAAAGTTGTCAAAATATACCTTATGGTACTTGCCCACAAGTGGACGGGTAAAATATTTCACCACTCTTGAACCTCCTTAGCTCTCTTGAACTCCATCAGATTTTCCGGTATAGACTTGAAACTGCGATACGTATCCCGATTGATCTGCCCGTATCCAGATTTTATATCCTCATTTGACCGGTTTCAGAGTATACTGCCTTTGAATTTCACCATTGACTCATCTATATTTTAGTGTTCATTGGATTTATAACTCTGTTTTTGAAAGAATATCAATCAACGGTCTAAGTTTATATAATTTATCAAAGCCGGCTTCACCATTTTTTGGTTGAACTGTATTGTCGTTCAAGTGTATATTGCTCAAGAGCCAGTCAAATCGATCACGAGACATGCTCGAAGAAATATATGAGTCCCTGATCTGTATTGAGGACCAATAATATCTATAACTCGATTTCTTTGTAAGGCCCATCCTTAGATTTATACCCAGGAAACACCTTATTTCTTCTGCGTTTGTTGGAAGAAACCGATCGCCGTATCGCTGAGTTCCATACAAATTTATTTGAAATACCAGAATATCAATGAGGTCCGGGGTAAACAAATGAAGAAAAATATCGGTGGGACTCTCAGCATCAACAGAAACACTAGGACCTACATACCTACTTGCGTAAAGGGATGTGCTTTATCAGCACAATTTCCATCTTCAGTTCATTTGAAAGGTCTTACAGCAAAGTTTATTAGAGGAAGTTCATCTTCGCTATCAAATTCATAATTTATACTACTGCTTGCAATAGCTGTATTCTCAATAATATTCTCTGTGGGGTCAATATTTTCCATAAAATCATTATTGCCTTGTTCCTCCAGATCGTCAATATCGATTTCCTCCAGATCATCTACGGATGGAGCTTCTGAACTAAACGAGTCAATATCTGAAGGAAGTTCGTCCAAAAAAGCATAGACCTCATTTAAAGTTACTTTATTCAGGTTAATAATTCAATCTGAAAAAAATGAATAGAATATATAAATAACGTTCAAAAGCCTAGTGGTTCATTTTGGGACCAGCAGTGGGACTCTGTAACTTGCATTCCAAAGCAAAAGCATAGCGAAAGCAAAGCAAAAACATACGGTTTGATTTCATGTACTCTGTATCGAGTACGTAACGCCGCGTTATGCTTTTGCTATCGTCTTAAGACTTTATACGAATCTAAACGATGATAATAGAGTTAAGTTTGGTAACAGCCATTAAAACGAATGTGACCAACATAAATACACAATGCACTAAACTTTTGACAATTTTGACATGACATTGAATCAATATTCAATTTTTCATCTTGATGTTTTAATTTTATATTATTACTCTTGCTTATGATTTTTTCATTACAGTGGTTCAGATAATTTTCGAAATGTTGCCAGCGAATATAGCAATTTTTAATGCTCTGGAACGTAGAAATCAATTACATATGTATAGAGAAGAAAGTAGATTTCTTCGTGATAGAAGCAACCCTTTCGAGTTAACAGATGAGAGATTTATCGATTTGTTCCGATTAAATAAGGATTTGGTTCATTATTTATTCGACGAACTTGTTCCATTGATGCAACCGGCTTCAAGAATAACAAGGATTCCCTGTGAGTTGAGGATACTTGCAGCATTGCGATTTTTTGCTACTGGGAATTACCAGAGAGGTGTAGGCCAAGAGTACATCTTATCAATGAGCCAACAAGCATTGAGTCGATGTATTTCTGAGGTCTCTGTTCTGATTCAAAATCATTTTCATGGTACTTGGATCACATTTCCACAAGTTGAAGAAATGAACAGAATTAAAGCAAATTTTTTTGAACAATGTGGTATGCCTGGAGTAATTGGTGCTATAGATTGCACCCACATAGCTATCATAGCACCACCAGATGAGGAGCATAATTACGTCAACCGTAAAGGATACCACTCCAAAAATGTACAACTGATTTGTGATCCAGAACTGATTAATATGAATGTCAATGCCAATTTTCCAGGAAGTTGTCATGATTCTTTCATTTGGCGTCAATCGCAAATTAAATTTCACCTCCAAAATGACTATCAAAATGGCCAACGGAATACTTGGCTGTTGGGTGACTCTGGCTATCCACAAGAACCATGGTTAATGACACCTGTATATGGTGCTTTACCACATACACCTGAGAAGCTCTACAATTATTCCCACACACTTGGTAGAAATTGTATCGAAAGGGTCAATGGGGTCTTGAAAGGGAGGTTTCGCTGTCTACTAGGGGAGCGGAAACTTCGATATGGACCTCACAAGGTGGGAATCATTGTTAGTGCTTGCTGCATTCTGCACAATATGTGTGTAAAGTGGAGAGTTCCAGTGGATGAGAATCTTGTTTTCTATGATCAGGAAGATATCGAAGGGAATCATCCAGAAGATCAGCCACACCTCAACATATTTAATGGAGGGATTCGTATTTGGAATACCATAATTGCTAGATATTCCCAAAAATGAAAGGAATAATGAACAAAAAACGGGTCTTTTCAGGAGCACCACAATTATCAGAGAATATGTTTTTTTTTTTATTTTGTACTAAAGTAGAGCAAATAGCTAATGTAAGGGCTATCGCTATTTTTACATAGTTGAAAAACGTCACTGTAACAACACATTCAATGTTATAATACAAAAAAGGAAGTTGGGAAGGGATATGCAGTAGGATATGATTCCAAATGGAGATAAACGTAACATTTCATAGCCCTTCATGGCAACTTTAATAGTTATGAAAAATATTCCACAGATGGAAAAGTTAATTGTTTCAACACCATACATTTCAGAGTTAAGAGAGCAGTGATTTAAAAATAGAACATTCATATTTGTTATGATAAATGATAATACAGTCTTTACAATTATAGTGTTAAAAACTTATTGCGACAAAAGTATTGTCACCATATATATGTAGTCTTCAACAATGAACATACAGAAACAAACCCATTCTGATTTATGGAAAGAGATAATTTGATCAATTACATTTTTAAATTATCAACAGGGCAGATTTTAGGACACAAATGGAATATAAGTTCATTTGTAAATTCTCAGAAAATTGTCTACCTTATAAAAGGTAGATGCACCATTCAAACTTCAATTATTTTTTTTCATTTACGAGTGAGGTGAAAAAAATTCCAAAGAGCGACGTACCTTTATTTTTCAAAATACATAAAAAAGTTATTCAAAGTAAGTTATTTATCTTCTTTGCAAAATATCCAATATTTTACCATGAATTCCACATAGTTCCTCTTGACTATCAGCCATTCTTTTGATATTTGAATTTATTTCCCTCAATATATCTATTGTTTCACTATGCATATTTTGTAAGTTCACAGTTACGCTTTGGTAAATTGGATGATTTTCTTGGAACAGGTAATTTTCTTTTTCTGGAATTATTTTCCACCACTGAAATATTTGGAGTATGAATAGGGGACTGTTGTGGTGTTAGGATGAGGTTAGGTTCATGTCTAGATGTCTCGGACTCTTTAGATTCATTTGTTTTAGATGATATGTCAATGAGTGGTGGTGGTGACTTTCTAACCTTTCTTTGAGTTGGGGGCACTACTTGAAAATGGTAATCATGTTCAAGCCCTATCTGGATTTCTGGGGTTTGTTCAGGAATCTAAAAAAAACAATCTCAAAATTTTACTTTAGACCAATGTGAATTATCAACTATTCACAAATTAGACAGACACATATGTGGACTAAACTAACAGGACATGTTGACGGACATCCAAGTTCGAGAGTTCCGTCGCCCCTTATAGATGTCCACCCCATCAGTGCTATTAACCTTTTTTCAATTTCTGAGAGTTGTCGGCCTATACCTCCTCCCCCTGTTTTTTGGAGTTCAATTTTTATTTCTGCTGCTTTTGTTTTAACTGTTCCCTTCCAATCAGCCACGGCCTGTTGATGAATAACTGGTTATTTCATATCTACATAGCTTACTCAAGAGACAGATTTAAATAGACTAATGTACCCTACGACCTCCCTTTTCAATACCTTAGAACCATAAGTACTCACTCATTGCCATTTTTCCGTTGTTTTCACAATATAGCCCATGCTATTCAAGGAGTTTGTCAGTTCTGCCCACAATTGATTATATTTCTCTTTCCCAAAGGGACCTTCAAATTTTTTCGTAAACACTACAGGATTTTTTTCTGCGAAATCCAAAAAACTTATCCATTGGCTCGGATGTGTTTTACCTTGCTTGTTCACATTAATGAATTCTTAAGTTTCTAGCATATCCTAACCTCAACAAAACAAGATATCACATGCATATATACCACAACGCCAGTCGAAACCCTGTAGCTTTCGCTTCGCTTCTGAATTTATGTTCGGTGTTGCCGATCTAATCCGAATCTTGATACGGAGTACAAAAGAATAGAAAGCAATCGACCACGCCCGCTTCTGCTTTGTAGTTACAGAGTGCCACTGCACATCGTTTTCTAACCTGTATCATTCACCCCCTAAATTTTTCACCCAAATGGGACCTTACATTATAATTTATGATACTAAACAAACATAAAACTCACCTCAAAATAATTGACAAAGATCACAAGCAGACAAAATCATGTTTTCAACGTGTTTGTTTACATAGGTAACGCATGACCTTGCTAGCTTTTCAAATGTATCTCACATACGGCGCCTCGAACAAACTAAAATCAGATCACTGACGTCAGAGGTTTCTAATAACGTATAAACATCTGTGGTACCAGCAAACGCTTACTAGGCAAGCAGGAAAAATTCTTAGATTTGTGGTACTTTGACGGGACACCTGACGTCAAAGGGTTAAAAAATTACAGACACTATTTCGCACGAAACTTGACTTACAATAGGTCATTTGAAAGCCCTTGAAAAACTGTATCCAGAACAGCCAAAATAATTTCTCCAACTGACATTTGTCAGAAATAAAAAAATGTCAAAATTCAATACTTTGACATTCAATTATTCAAAATATATCCGACGGATTAGAACTAAATTCGGCAGGGAGCAATACAACAAAAGAATCAAATTTAGTCTGCAGTTGGAGCTTTCCACCGATTTCCAGTCTGGCGCTACAAATATTTAATTTTTCTCCTGGGCGTTACCATCGTAGATGGCCGCTCACCTGGGCTTTGACTAGGACCCGCGTTTGGTGCAGGACCCCTGACTGGGGTCAAATATCTCCCTTGGTCAATTGACCGGTAAATTGACTGTTGAATTGACCGATCAAATTGACTTCGTACAGTTCTAAAAAATGTTATCGATGTTTTATTTCAAAATAATTCCATTCTCCCGAGGCCCGTGCCGGTCAAGTTCTGGGGTGTCACACATCTGATTTTTTTTAATATGAGTTTGATAACAGCGATTTTTATATCAGGAAATTTCCGGAATGCCAAATATTTATTTCTATTTTGTTCCCCGCTGGAGAACGCAGTTCGTTCTGCCAGAGACGAGTCCTGCCTCGTCTCACGCCGGATTGCAAAATACACAGCCTGTTTCCTTTCTAAATTCTCTAAAATTTGATAACCCCTCTGCCGAAAGAAAGAGTTTATCATTGGCGAAGTACTCTGTACTTGTGCTCGCTGGCGACACGGTCTTTTGAAATTGTTCGAAGTTAAGGGGTACAAATTCGTTCGCAGATGACAAAACCACTTTCCTGGGTTTGGATGTTCTATAAGCTAGCCGCCGAAAGGGCCTTGTGTCTCTTTGAAAATTGTGATTCGAAGAATCACGAGGGGTAGCATAATAAGTATGCGCTTGTTCCAGGCTAGGAAGCGCCACAGGTGTCTGTTGGTCTGTATTTCCGGTGGTAATAACTTCGCGGGTGGGTCCTAGAGCCGAGAAAGTTTCTAGAACAGGTGCCTGGGGACTGATAGATGAAAGACGACTGGTTTGAGGTGTGGTATTAAACGTTGGTTGCACTTGCGAGGTTTGACTACGTGTACGTTGTCGCTCCGTAATTGACTGTAAATTCCCTACAAAGCCTAACTACTATTCTGGGAAAGTTCGACTTGTGCAGTGTCTCACAATCCAAATTGCCAAGTCTTTAGAAGACCTAGTTCATTTCACATGATTCCTACGCTCTGTCCCTAGCTATTGACTTTTTAAGGGGCTTCCGTGGAAGTTTCATTTTTATGTGTTTTCTTGCGAACAACCAACTTTTTGAACGGGAATAAAACCGGATTTGCAAAAATTATATTTTCTTATAGAAAACATTTTAATCTACTTCATACATGTTTTTTTTTTGGGAGGAAAATTGAGGGAGATATAAGTTATTGGCGATCAAAGTCGTCCTTTCTCCTGGGAGTTTGTCGTTTCTCGAAGATAGGGAAAATGGCTTTACATATCCCTGGTACTTATGTGATACGATGCGTATTAGGATACCTAGAGATTTTTTGTTTAGTACATGAGAGTTAAAGAAAATTTTCAAGGTGTCGAAAATTAGGAAATTATCGATTGTCGTGATAGCAAATTGACCACATGCACTTAGTTTCATTATCTGATCTCATGACTCTGGATTCATATTCATTTGTTTGCTGTTTTTTTTAAAATAAATTGTCATATTCCAATATGTTTGTAAATGTCTGTATCTTGCTTCTGTTTGTGATAACATTAACATAATATTCAACCTATTTTTGCAATCCACGATATCATGGTATCATAAGTTTGTTTTTGCGTTGTTTTGGAGTCTCAATGCCAAATAAAAATGTTCCAAAAATAATTTAGGAACATATTCTTGTGTTTATTGACATTACCTTCGTCAATGTCAAACACTGATGACCAGTCCTCTAGTTTTAATGTATTGAAAAATTTTCTTTTATTCTCATCTGTAAAAAATCTAGTATGTCTACAACTTCTAATATTTTCGAGTTAAAACAAAGTGTATGGTCAGAAATATGATATTGTAAAATGACTGGATCTATTGGTTCACAGTTTGTGAATATGTTATCAATACAACTAGCACTATTATTCGAAATCCTGGTATATTCAAGTATAGAAGGTTTTAGTCCCAATAAATTCATAAGGTTGAAAAATCAATAGTTGGTTGAACATTCTTTGAAATATCAATATTGAAATCGCCTGCCATTGATATAGTTTTGTTACTTTCAAATATGTTACATAAAAATTCTTCCATTTTATTCAAAAATATCACTATGTCCCCTGTTGGTGGCCTATTTATTGACGCGACTTGCTGATTTTTTTCGTGTTCAGTGCTTTTGAAATGAGGCAACAATTATCGCTTGCAAAAAAACATTTGGTATTTTAGTAACAACAAATGAAAACATTCCAGAACATTACCGAAATTTTAAAAAGTTTCCCGCACAAGCTAAAAACAAGAAAAATCCTTATTTTTTCTGTGAGATATATATATATATATATATATATATATATATAACGAAATATGACACTTTGATCTTTCTCATAAGTTTGTTGATTGAAAGTTGGAACATACTATCAATTTGCCAAAACTCCTTGTATAAATGATGTTATATCTTGTATTGCCAGGACTGTTTTCTTATAACATAGTTTATTCAGCTTCATTATATATATTATATTTTCATTTCAGGGATAATCCAAGAAATAATTGGAGCATTCCCTGGTATAGATGAGGCTATGAGCTATGCTGAAGTGATGAAACTCATCAAAAGCATGAATTTTTCTGCTGTAGTTTTTGATACAGCCCCAACTGGCCATACCCTACGTTTGTTATCATTTCCTCAAGTCGTTGAGAAGGGATTAGGGAAACTATTGCGATTGAGACTGAAAGTATCACCTTTAATATCGCAACTGAGTGGACTCCTGGGTCATCCGGATTTCAATGCTGATAATTTTTCATCGAAAATGGAAGAAATGTTGAATGTCATCAAACAAGTGAATGAACAATTCAAAAATCCTGATCAAACTACGTTTGTGTGTGTATGTATAGCAGAATTTTTGTCTCTTTACGAAACAGAAAGACTTGTTCAGGAGTTGACGAAATGTAAAATAGACACCCATAACATTATTGTAAATCAGTTATTGTTTAGGAAAGATAGTGAAAATTCTTGTAAAATGTGTTCAGCAAGGTTAAAAATTCAGGAAAAATATTTGGATCAAATTGCAGACTTATATGAAGATTTCCACGTTACAAAGTTACCTCTATTAGAGAAGGAAGTTAGGGGCGCTGAAAATGTTAAGGCATTTTCAGAGTATTTGATAAAACCTTATTCTGTTTAGCAACAATGTTCTATTGAAAGAAGTATTTTAATATGCAGCATTGTAAAAATACTATTCATTATGCGTTTTCCGTGAGGTAATTTTATGGTATATCAGTTTTAACATTTTCTAGTTATGTTGGTGGATAAGTTTATTGTTTCATATTTTTATAGTTTATATATGTATTCAAAACTACTTATTTGTGAGTCTAAATATATTATGAAACTTTGTTTCATTCCTAAAAACACAATCGATAGTAGGGATTTTTAATTTTTGGTTTATTAAGGAAGACGGTTTTGCTTAATTATTTGTTCGAAATTATGGACAGGATGTTCATAAAATCAGATGTTGAATCATCAGCGACTGAAAGATAAACTTAAGTCACTATCTTCCATTGTTCAAGATAACCTCTTGGGGTGTACTCATGTTGAAAAGGGAAACATTCTCAATTAAAAATTGAATAGAAGGATTTTTCTGAAAAATGAAAAGTCCACGACAATAATGAAGTTATTTTTGGTTATATCTGACAGAAAACAACTACTTCCCTGGCTAAAGCCACGCTGGATATTGGACATTGATCTACATCTGATATATACTGAAAAAAGAAAAAATCTGAAAGTGAAAATTTGCATATTTATTCAGATAGTTATTTGATTTTCTATTCCAGTCTTAAATTAAGAACTCATGTATGAACGAGGCAAAAAAGAATGTTTTCCAAAAAGGAGTACTCACCAGAAATCATTCGCTCTTCCTGATGATTGTGGAAGCGTGAAATAGATTTTCGTCAACAAAAATGTATTGAAGACCTAGTGAATGCGATGCCTCTCTTGCATCAATGTTACAAATGATTTCTGGTGAGTACTCCTTTTTGGAAAACAATCTTTTTTTCCTCATTCATCTATTTGAGTTCTTAATTTAAGATTGGAATAGAAAATCAAATAACTATCAGAATGAAAATGCAAATTTTTACTTTTAAATTTTTTCTTTTCACTTTTAAATTTTTTCTTTTGAATTAGGTCTATTCTCAATATCTATTAGATGTAGTTCAATGTGCAGCGTTCAATAACTTCATTATTGTTGTGGATTTTTCAATTTTCAGAAAAATCCTTTTTTAATTTTCAATTGAGAATGTTTCCCTTTTCAATATTTTGCTGATATTCTCCACTCTTATCTAAAAAAACTATCTGCTTTGGTCTTTGGACTTTTCAGGCAGAAACCAAAACATTCCTTATATGCTTATCACAATAATTACTTGCCTAATATTTTACGGTTCTTCCATAAAACTGGTGATTTTTCTTCTTGTTGGTTATATTTTTTATTGAAAATAACAGACCATCATTAAGCTACCTTGTTGAAAATTTCGTTAGAAATATTGTTTTTACCTTTAGGCATAAGTCAGCTTTGAAGTTACTTTATATTTCATATAGATTCATCCTTTACATAACAAAATTCCTTTAGATAACGAACTATAAACAATTGTATTATATACAATATTGCTATTTCAGGAAGATAAAATATACATTGTCAATATTAAAACATATCAAATTAATCTTTAATTCTCAAGAACAATTACATGTTGATGGTTTAATTTGCAAAACACAAGTCCATTTATACCTAAATTGATCTTTATAGTCCGTAAAATAAAGGCATGGAGTAATAAAACCGCTTATCATATTAAATCCAGGTAGGTATAAGTAGGAACTGCTAGGAAAAACCCATAATCTTTGGATTTTGCATACTAAATGAGGGTTTATTACTCCACTCCTTTATTTTACGGACTAAAGTCATCACCTTTATTTGAATAAAAAAACGTATCTTTATTTTTTGGAAATAGTCCATCTTCTCGTAGTGGAGTTGCAGAAAGTTGGGTTGGGGAAAAACTCTGTCTCCACAGAAATCTGTGTGTAAATAACTCTACTTTTTTTATTCCAATTACGTAGCAATATATAATTTCAAAGTGAAATGTCAAGTCAATATACAAAATAATCAGGTATTTTTTTCTCCTGTAAGTATGACATTTTGTGCAAATTAAGCCGTCAATGTGTACATTCAATCTGAATATTATTTTAATTTTAAACCATTTAGTTTCTAGAGCTCTTACATCTAAACGTACCTATACAGGGTGCCTCCGAAAATTATGCGTTTTGTTACCGAACCCACCCCGGTTTTATCTCTGGTCGACTTTCAATTTTGTTGTTGTTGTGATCGTCCAGACAGTCAGCGCCACTTCTCAGGTAGCAGGATCTGCAATCCATCTACTCTCAGAAGACAGCTTGTTTGTTTTTCGGCACACAGCCTAGTATAGCAATTCTTTTGTCGGCACACAGCCTTATATAGATAGACACTTGAAGGATAGACCCTCAATTTTCCCACGTTGTGTATATTTTTTTTTGTGTTCTTTAGGATACAGTTCTGCTCAGCTGAAGAGAAAAAAAAGACAAACTTAAATAAATACATATATTAAAGCCAAGAGTTACAATCTACACTTGTTTGAAGACAAATTCAATTATTAAAGGCTTTACATTTTTCACAAGATAATATTGAAAGTTATAAGAGTTCAGCTTATTAGGAAATCGTCTCTGGTTTCGAATCTAATTTGATACTACTATGTAAAGTGTTTCTGAAGTGAGGAAATTTGGACTATATAAACAAGTGACAGGAATATATTTGTATTTGTAAATTTGTTTAATACCCAAAATACCTTGCCGGTATATTTCGCGGGTATATTCATAGATCTATCATCGCCAATTGAGAGAATGAAGACTATAGTACATTTCCAGCACCCAACCAAGGAGTTGCTAGACTCAATGGACCTAGTGACCGGTCGAAGATTGTTTTGTGTGCACCCATACTAGACAACCCGTTACCATCCTCGGCCACTCTTTATAGTTCGTTCTATTTATATTTAGAGTTTGTATGTGCGTAAAGCCGGGATCCATGCTTAGCAGAGAGTAACATTGTAGCACTACTAACATACTCATTCCAACATTTCTCAATTTAGCTATTAAATTGTCACGATGCGCCATGGTCAAGTACTAGAAATCAATTCCAGACCAATGTAACTTGAGGATTTAATGTGGTACTGATAGGCTTCAACTAATATGACCTAGATATATTCCACAAATTAAGTATTCTAGATTCAAACCAGGAACCATTGTCAAATTTCAATTTTTCTTTCCTATCT
This sequence comes from Gonioctena quinquepunctata, assembly GCA_018342105.1. NCBI lineage: Eukaryota > Metazoa > Arthropoda > Insecta > Coleoptera > Chrysomelidae > Gonioctena > Gonioctena quinquepunctata. The sequence continues at coordinate 9,972 of JAFIRS010003598.1, read as the reverse complement.
TTACAATATTCTTTGAAGTCCAGGAGGACAGAGTGTTGTTTATTAAGGTATTCAAAATGCAAATTCGTGAGACTGTTTAAAAATTCATTAGTTCCTATAGAATTTACTCCCGACAACGTGTGTGAATAGTCCACTAATATATTTACCTCGCCACACATCAAGGAGTTTGCAGGGACCTCGTCCGCTGATGGACAGGAATGCTTTTGGGTGCACCCATACCCACAAACCCGTTACTTTCCACGGTCACTCGTCAAGTTTAAAGTTTTTGGCAAGTGTAAAACCGGGATTTATTTATTTATGGCAAGAAGCAACAATGAGACTGATAAACACATTCAGTTCTACTATTTCACAATTGTGCTAAAATTCTCATTTTACTCGATGTTATAAGTAAGACACAGAATGATCGTGGCCGAAAATGCTGACTCTATAATTCAACTGAGTTGACTGGTTAGTGATAATGAATTGATAATATCAAATAAAGGAAATTAGCTGAACATTCTGAATGGCAATGAAAATTGAATTCAGTTATCATTTCTATTCGTAACGGACCTGGACTTCCCGAAGGTAATTATGTTGTACTTGTAAATTCCATTTTGGATCCGTCCTCTTCTTCCCAGTACCTAAGGAAGAGAACTATATTAGAACAGGACAATATGTAAATGAGTGTTAAATATTTGCCGCCACGATTTTATTGGTCTATGAGGATCAATCTTTAATAACTCAATCTGAAGATCAAACATCTCAAAAATAATAATTAACCATACACCTTCACCTGGAGTTTACGCCCTATACTTGAAATCAGTCAATTAACATAGGCCTTGGGTATTCACTAAGCTCATTCCAAATCGAAAGTGTTGAGTATGGGACTCCACTGTGTGGATTCCTGAGGAGAGGAGAAGTGTTGTGTAGGGCCTCAACGGGGTTTATTCCGGAGGATTGTGGTGTTGTGTGGGTGCCTCGACGGGGCTTATTCCGGAGGATTGTGGTGTTGTGTGGGTGCTTCGACGGGGTTTATTCCGGAGGATTGTGGTGTTGTGTGGGTGCCTCGACGGGGTTTATTCCGGAGGATTGTGGTGTTGTGTGGGTGCCTCGACGGGGTTTATTCCGGAGGATTGTGGTGTTGTGTGGGTGCCTCAACGGGGTTTATTCCGGAGGATTGTGGTGTTGTGTGGGTGCCTCGACGGGGTTTATTCCGGAGGATTGTGGTGTTGTGTGGGTGCCTCGACGGGGTTTATTCGGGAGGATTGTGGTGTTGTGTGGTGAATAATGAGTAATATGTGAAAACAAAATGTATAGATCGTATGTATAAACAATAACCTGGAAAAATCAATAAAATATACCAATAGCATAATATCATATGGATAGAGGATTAATATATTAGTGATCATGAGAGGAAAATATAATATGGTGGATAATAACCTGTAACAAAATGAAACATAATTAAAATATCTCCTTATAGTCCTGAAATAAATGATTGCAAATAAGTGTTAGTGAAGAACGATATATCTACCTATAATATCAAACCCAATTTCCCAAAGAAAGAAGACGGTGTGACCCCGGGTCTTGTTAGATTACATAAATTCTTAGGTCTTGATGGGGGGGTGTTCTTTTCATAAACAAAAAAGAAACCAGTGTTATGAAGTCAACTATGGAAAACATCAAAGCATCGTCTGAGAATATATTTATCATTCAGAAGAAGAGATTACCAAGCAGGTAGTTAAAATAATCTTCACTTCCAAGAAAAGGTTTCCGAAGACAAGAATCTAGCAGAAAGTAAGTAAAATTCCTTCGAGGATTTCTTTTCCTCTCCGCCACTGAAGTTATGGAATTGCATGACAACTGATCACAAGTTTAAGACTGTATGAAGAGAACAAGGTGAGTATGAATCATTATATAGGTATGGGGAACATACGCTTCATAGGTAAAGTTGTATGTACTTCCTACGATTCAACTTCAGCACTCCCAATCACATTCTCCTATCTATTTGATATCTAGAATTGAAATACACACTTCATTGATTAATCTGAGCATACAAATATCAATCTTATGAACAGAAAGATAAAAGTGAGCACAAAATCGATCAGAAGACAGTTCAGCTTGGGTCCTGGTCCTGATATCTCCTGCTATGCATTATATTTAGGTAAGGTGACTTGAATCATTTTTACTGAAACTGAAATGTTATGTACGAGTTGAACTTTCATTCATTATGAATTATGACAGTTGACATGGTGGAAGTAGTTCAAAACAGAGCGGCCGGCTGTAAGTTGTATTTTCACGGCGAGTTTTCCGCTAGGTGTGTTTTAACGAGTGGTTCTTTATCGTTTTTTTAGATAAATGATGAGATTGGTATAATCAAATTATTTTACAGGTGATTGTTTGCATATATGATAAATGCATAAAGTATTTAATAATATTCTATGGTTATTTCTTCCTTTAGGTAAACGAAATGGTTTGATATGTTGTATAAAATATATATATATATATATATATATATATATATATATATATATATATATATATATATATATTGCTTTACTGATGTCGTTTATTAATTCTGTCTTCAGCTTAGAATGATGATATTGGTATATTTGATTTATTTTATAGGTAATTGATTACACATTTGTTGTATACATATTGTGTCACTGATGATTAAGATAATGATAAAAATACTGGTAAATGCGAATTATTCCACAGGTTTTTGCTTACAGATACTATAAATATATATATATATATATATATATATATATATATATATATATATATATATATACATATGGTTATCACATATTACTCATTATTCACCACTCACACAATCCTCCGGAACAAACCCCGTTGAGGCACCCACACAACACCACAATCCTCCGGAACAAACCCCGTTGAGGCACCCACACAACACCACAATCCTCCGGAATAAACCCCGTCGAGGCACCCACACAACACCACAATCCTCCGGAATAAACCCCGTTGAGGCACCCACACAACACCACAATCCTCCGGAATAAACCCCGTCGAGGCACCCACACAACACCACAATCCTCCGGAATAAACCCCGTTGAGGCACCTACACAAAACAACTATCCTCCGGAACAAACCCCGTTGAGGCACCCACACAACACCACAATCCTCCGGAATAAACCCCGTCGAGGCACCCACACAACACCACCATCCTCCGGAATAAGCCCCGTCGATGCACCCACACAACACCACAATCCTCCGGAATAAACCCCGTTGAGGCACCCACAACACACCACAATCCTCCGGAATAAACCCCGTTGAGGCCCTAACCAACACCACAATCCTCCGGAATGAACCCCGTTGAGGCCCTACACAACACTCCACTTCTCAGGAATCCACCCAGTGGAGTCCCATACTCAACACTTTCGATTTGGAATGAGCTTAGTGAATACCTAAGGCCTATGTTAATTGACTGATTTCAAGTATAGGGCGTAAATTCCAGGTGGAGGTGTATGGTTAATTATTATTTTTGAGATGTTTGATATTCAGATTGAGTTATGAAAGATTGATCTCATAGACCAATAAAATCGTGGCGGCAAATATTTAACTCATTTACATATTGTCCGGTTCTAATATAGTTCATTCCGGAGGATTGTGGTGGTGTTGTGTGGGTGTCTCGACGGGGTTTATTCCGGAGGATTGTGGTGATGTGTGGGTGCCTCAACGGGGTTTATTCCGGAGGATTGTGGTGTTGTGTGGGTGCCTAGACGGGGTTTATTCCGGAGGATTGTGGTGATGTGTGGGTGCCTCAACGGGGTTTATTCCGGAGGATTGTGGTGTTGTGTGGGTGCCTCGACGGGGTTTATTCCGGAGGATTGTGGTGTTGTGTGGTGTCTCGACGGGGTTTATTCCGGAGGATTGTGGTGTTGTGTGGGTGCCTCAACGGGGTTTATTCCGGAGGATTATGATGTTGTGTGGGTGCCTCAACGGGGTTTATTCCGGAGGATTGTGTGAGTGGTGAATAATGAGTAATATGTGAAAACCATATGTATATATAAATGTATATATATATGTACCATATGTAATATATATATATATATATATATATATATATATATATATATATATTTATAATATCTGTAAGCAAAAACCTGTGAAATAATTTGCATTTACCAGTACCTTTATCATTATCTAAATCATCAGTGACACAATATGTATACAACAAATGTGTAATCAATAACCTATAAAATAAATCAAATATACCAATATCATCATTCTAAGCTGAAGACAGAATAAACGGACATTAGTAAAGCAATATATATGTATAAGTCATAACCTGTGAAATTTATACAACATATCAAACCATTTCGTTCACCTAAAGGAAAAGAATATTAGTAAATACAATATGCATTTATCATATATGCAAACAATCACCTGTAAAATAATTTGATTATACCAATCTCATCATTTATCTTAATAACCGATAAAGAACCACTCGTCAAAACACACCTAGCGGAAAACTCGCCGTGAAAATACAACTTACAGCCGGCCGCTCCATTTTGAACTACTTCCACCATGTCAACTGTCATAATGAATGAAAGTTCAACTCGTACTCCTACATAACATTTCAATTTCAGTAAAAATGATTCAAGTCACCTTACCTAAATATAATGCCATAGCAGATGTTGTCAGGACCAGGACCCAAGCTGAACTGTCTTCTGATCGATTGCCGGTTTCTAGGGTGACCGCCTTTGTTTCCTAGAATCCCAATTATCCGACTGGAATTTGCCAATATTCTAATTTCCCGAATGGATTTGCAATCTGAAACTTGCATAAAAGTACTCTAAGATATCTGTTGTACAGTTAGAACCAGATTTCCCCTTCTGAATAAATACGGCATTTACCAAATTTCAGCCATAAACTTTGGTCTTTGACGTATTGTTCACATCCCAAGCTTCAGGACAACTTTTACTTTAAAACTTCTATTTTCAACTCTCAAGCTCGGTAAGGTGGGTAAAAAGCATCTCAGCTTGACGAGAAAAGTATATTCTTTCATTTGGTATATTTGACTAGTAGAAAAATTTCTAGGAAGATGAAAAGGTAGCGTGAAAGTTGAAGTGTCATCCCTACATGTTCATAATATTTCCTAGATTTGGTTTTAATATTCCTTAGATTTGGTTTTACTAACTCTATAGATACTATTTTTTCTATCAGCTTTATCAAGAAAGTATATCCTTTTATTTGAGGTGTGAAATAAGTATATATAGAGATTATTGAAAAATTGCAGGGTAACGTAGAAGTTGAAGCTAACTCCTACATGCTTATAAAGTTCCAAGTTTCGTTTTTTCTACCTGCAAAGTTATTATTATATTGATCAGCTTGATTGATAAAGTATTCTACGATTTAGGAAGTCATTTTAGCAGTGAAATATTATTGGAACATTACAGGGTATTGTTGAAGTTAAATTGAGTACCCTCATCTCTATAATGTTCCCATATTTGTCCTTTCTGTTCCTAAGATTGATATTTGTATGCTCAGATTAATCAATGAAGTGTGTATTTCAATTCTAGATGTCAAATAGATAGGAGAATGTGATTGGGAGATGGCCACCTAGTGCTAAAGTTGAATCGTAGGAAGTACCTACATACAACTTTACCTATGAAGCGTTTGGACCTCATACCTTTATATTGATTCATACTCACCTTGTTCTCTTCATACAGTCTTAAACTTTGCAACACCCCTTATTTCTGAACCCCAGATTTTAAATTATATGATTCAAATTTAAAAAGGTGAAATCACTTTGCCGATAGGCTGCTCAGATGGATACGGTTAGGCCGTGAGTAAGGTTCAATTAATGACTTTTCCTAGTTAATCAAATTTGTCCTCTAAAAAAATTATACATTAATTAACTTGACTAGTTCAAGAGTTGGGCGCCAGACTTGCTAAAGACAAAAGTCAAAGATAAATAAAATTAAATAAATGTTACCTAGCTTGTATGGGAAGGCAAATAAATATGCAATAAATCAACTTAACAAATTTATTCCAGTTGGAATTTTGAACAAGATAAAAAAATTAACAAATACTAGAAGAGTATTGAACTTATCTTAAAAAGATCTGAAAAATTACATAAAAAACCAGTATTTTTGACTCTGATTAAAACTCGAACATTTACACCTATGATTCCTCCAGTTGTTGGTACCACGAATATACCTTCGGAGATCTTGAATGAAAGAGATGAAGGCTAGTTTCTTGAAGCTGGTCTCAGCGGTTCTAGCAGGAACTTGGTTTCAGCGGTTACGATGAAGATGGTCTTGGGTGGTTCGATAGTTGATTTCAGACCCCCTTATCGGCGTGAATTTAGTTGATCTTCACGGACCAGTGCTGATATTGATGTGCTGTAAGACCTCCCAGGCTACTAGTCCTTCCGTCTCCGTAGATGGGTTCCCTCCGTGGTATATATCATGCGAAGAAGATGATAGGAATCAAAATATGTACAAAAAGGGGAGAACGAAGGATATCCTTTGAACCTCAAGTTTTATGTTTCAAATTTTAATCGAAAGTCAAAGATAGATGCAAATGATAGCATACAATGAAAATCTCAGTCTATATAAAAGACTGGAAAGTTACAGTGAAAGAACAAAGATAATAAATAGCAATCCAATCTGCTATTCTGGAGTTAAATTTATAAGTTAATTTTAATAATTTAAAAAAATATTAAAAATGAACAAAATTTAAAACCAAACAAAACAAACCTCACCCAAAACGTTATGTTCAAATTCAGTTAAGTTTTGAAACAAGTAAGTTTTGATAAGGTGATTTTATGTACCAGAAGGGTAAAAAAATTTAATAAGGAAAGGTATTCCAAAAGAAATATAAAAATTTCCTTGAAATTTTACTAGAGAAAAAATATAGTATTTTAAAGCAAAATACTATAAAATTGCCAGAGAAAAAATCTACTATTTTAAAGCAAAATATTTAAAGGTTGCCAGTACAAAAATATACTATTTTAAAGCAAATGCCAAAGGAAAATATAGCGTTATAACCAAAATACTCTAGTAAGCTACAAAAAAAAATATAGGGTTTCTGAACCAAGATAATAATCAGAGTAAAAGTATACTCTTCAGCCAAGATAAGAAGAGAGAGACACACGTCTTTCAGTGAGCACGACTCTCTTAGATGGAGATAAAGTGAAATAATTCTTTTTATTGAAGAATTTCCAGAGATAAACCGAAGAGGGAGACCACACGTCTTTCAGTGGGCACAACTCTCTTAGATAAAGATAATTTTGAAATAGGGCGGCAATTCCCTTTTCAAATCGATAAACAGGTAATTCTCAAAAATTTTGTGAATCTCCCTGCTCTTGGCGACAAGGTAGTAACTGAAGTGAATTGACTCTGCAACGATCAAAAATCAAATAAGCTACACTGGGAATTGAATGGAGTAATAGATATAAGAAATTTATTAAACGGAAATCAACTTTACGCTTGAGGCATATATTGAATCGAATCGAGTGTTCTGAGACCGTTAGGCCAGAGGTACAACTCTCTCCATAAGCAATTCTTTCTCAAGAGAAAAGAAAATTACTCTCATAAACATATAGTTATGAAATAAAGAAAATTGCTTACCAGAGAGCCGTCCTATTAGTCACTTTTGTCCCAGAACAATCGAATACGGCCTTCACTTCAATCGGAATCCTTGGAAGAATCCACTGGTAGTATGAGGGGAGTAAGCTCTAGTCCATTCGAGATTACCAATTACTTGGTACCTAAAAAAGGCAAAAGCGTAGAACTGATTTCCAATGAAAAAAATCAGTTCCCAATATTCGGAACAGATGTTACGTTAGCCACAATATGTAGTATGAATGATTTGTCAAAATGGCCGAAATATCTATATTTAACCTTCAAAAATTACCATGCGGTATACCAAGAATTCTAATATTACAAGCCTAAGGAAAAAGAAGAAAATGCTAATCAGCTAGAACATTAATTGAAAGATAAAGAGAATAATATTACTCAATTAAACTCCAGCAGTGAAACTTATTCAACTTATAGATCTTACCAAAATCAATTCACTCAGTCCATCTGCCTATCTCGACGTTCAAATCAAGAAAGAGATCGATTATTCCTTCGGTTCGAACAAATCACCAATTCTACCTGGGTTTTTTCACAAACTGTTCTTGGTTTTTCTCTATTGAAAAACACTTGGAAAAAACACAGCTTGACGACATGAATACAACTGTCACGATACCATTTTCACGAGACGACAACAAAGGCGCCCTCTTCACGACCTGAGCAGTGACTACTGACCCGTTCCACCGTAAAGATAATTGGAAACGTTATGAGAAATTGGTTATGTATAAGGAAGTAACGAAAAATTCGTTACACACCACCACAACCCGGTGTAAAAATTTGGAAACCTAAAAGTTTACAAATTTTTATCCTTTTGCAACTGAAACCAGGTATTTAAAGTAAGCTGAAAGTACTAAAAAAAAATCAGAAACATTATAAATTCCCAGGCACACAAAAAAATTAAATAGGCATGCTATCAAATGAGTTTAAAACCCAACCCTAACTTTCAACAGCCCTGTATACTGACAGGCGAAAGGTTGAAAAGTATACAAATCAATCAAAATATTTGTAAATTATAGCATTTACAAAGCTAAAGCTTCTACTCGTTGCACTCCTGGCAAACTAAATGAGTGAAGGAAAAAATACATTTGAAAAATTCAAATGAGTAAATAGTAGCATTTACCAAGCTAAAACTCCAGTTCTCTGTTTACACCACAGACTAAATGAACGAAGGGAAAAAATGATTGCGATGAATGACAACATCCAAGCCCAGAAACTGTGTAACCGGAGTCCTCCCAAACAATCCAGCCAAAGTGTCCTCGTCGCTGCAAGGTATTAGGTGCTGCGCCGTTGAGGAACACTCATAACCACTCGTCCCCAGATTACTTGAAACAACCACCGATCCCACCGAATCAGGACAAGAAAGGCCCCATTCAGCACAAACCTGGTGAAACAAAATAATTCCAATATGAAACATAACCAATTTTGGTTTTACCAGCTGTCACCTACAACTGAAGTAACTACAGCGTCACCAAACTAAAAATGAACTTATGGTTCACGATACAAAATACCAAAAAGGGACGGGAATGTTCCCGTTTTTGCCACTGCGAGCAAGTCTTCAGCCTAAGCAGACCAGTCGAGCTGAGGTCGGCACAGTAGTAGCATCCAGCCGTCACCCTTAAGACCTAAAGTCATGATCACCCGTAGGCTCACGACTAACCAAATACAACCCCCCAATACCTTCCCTTCGAAAGATCCTGTCAAAAAAATTCAACAGCCAGACCGAACTATGCACGCACCTAACAAAAGCGAGTCCCTTAAAAATTTTGAATTTGCGCTAATTTAACTATAAATTAGCCAAGGAAAACAGACAGATAAGATAAAAAAATAAGATAAACAGATAATAAAAAAGATAAGATAAACAAGGTAAGATAAGATAAATAAGATAAGATAGATAAGATAAGATCATATGAGAGATTCAAACTCAACCAACGTATGGAAATTAACACCCTAACTCGATATTACAGTAACCACGATATGTTGCCAAAATTGTGAAACGTCAAAACTTATTACCTGAAAAGAAGGTATTATCAAGAAATTTGATTTTCCACTGGAAAATTATTAAACAATCTGAAACGAAGTGAAATACATCACTTCCAGTTAAAGATATAAATGTTTAATACGGTAAGATACGAACCGATATTATTAGACAATCTTCAACGAAATGAAATACATCATCTTCAGTCAAAGATCCAACTGTCTAATACGGCAACGATACGAAACGATATTATTAGACAATCTCCAACGAAATGAAATACATCATCTCAGTCAGAGATCCAATTGTCTAATGCGGCAAGATACGAAAGAATTATTAAACCAAAAAAAGACAAGAATACTTATGATTATACACAGTCAAAAAAAATATTCTAACGAAATGAAATAAATACAA